>JAJLZW010000009.1:0-135705 GCA_030572435.1 Candida labiduridarum
TGATAGAAGACTTCAGCAGATGGTGGAAGGAAGTGGTTCCAAAAGTGATTGACACTATAAGACATGCCAATTTAAAGATATTGGAGAACAGCTTCGACTCGGTCAATAATGCGTTGGAGTTGTCTCGTAACCATGAACTATCTGCTGAAAAGGTTATTTTCAGAGTGTAAAGTGTGATGTATAGTGTGTAAGTTGAATACGTAGAAACAACCCCATAATCTGTTTATCGTAAAAGTTTGGTCAAAACTCTTTTGGTGGGAAAGAAGAGCATTATTCTATCGTGGATAACAATCCAGAAAGCCACCAAGTAAGAGTCATTTCTTTTTAGGTTTACGTCATTTAAATAGTGACACTCAGTTGATAAGATAAAACGTAAGTTGAATATACGCGTGTACTAGTAGAGGAATTGTGTGGATGTCTAGTTGGTAGTAGAGCTGGTAGTATCCGGTAGTAACTGGTAGTAACTAGTGATCTGTCGTTATCATAAAAATACAATACAAAAGTGTGTGGTAAATTCTCGAGAGATAACCCGCATTGCGCGTAATAAACAAAAAGAAGAAAAGAGCTCTAACTAATATGTTGCAAAAGTGGTTTCTCCGTTTTTTTCTTTTTCTAAAATACACACACTCACAAGATACACACAAGAGAGTATTTAAACCATCAACAATACCCGCCATCATCATATTGTCTGATTACTGGCATAATCATCTCCATCTAATCAACTATAGTAGGAATACTTCATACTCAAGTCCAATTGAGTCGATAATATCACGTTCCTCCCCCAGTTGTCCTGAATGATGTCAAAACATAGTTCGTTCCCGCTAGATTGTGATTCCCCGCCAAAAAATCTTACCGTTCATTCTTATCAAAGAAAGTATCAAACAATAAATAGTTTGGGTAATGGTAGCTTTGGAACTGTCGAATTGGCCAAATTCAAATTCCAGAAATTTGATTTATTGAATCTGCACGAGGATAAAACTGGCACATTGTTGTACCCACTAGAAGATTCAAAACGCAACTTATCCAACCTTGTTGCCATTAAAACCATGAAGAAGAAATTACCTCTTTTGCTGGAATATGCCAATGTCAAAGAGGTTAAGTTCATTTTGTCAATTCCATCTCATCCTTGTTTAGTGCAGATTTATGAAATGTTTATTGACGACGCCCAATACCAATTGCATATTTCCATGGAAGCATTGAACCAAAATTTGTATCAATTGATCAGAAGTAGAAGAAACATCAAGTTTTCACCAGTGACTTTAAAAAGCATATTGAGTCAATTACTTTGTGCAATTAGACACATACACAAGTGGAACTATTTTCATCGTGATGTCAAACCAGAGAACATCTTGGTTATCCCTACGTTACACTTCTATGGGTCCAAGGCAGCAGTGCCTCCATATCGCAAGAATGATAATTTTATTGTCAAATTAGGAGACTACGGTTTGGCTAGACACATTTCAAACACGAAACCATATACCGCATATGTTTCAACCAGATGGTATCGTTCACCAGAAATATTGCTTAGACAAAAATGGTACTCACGTCCTATTGATATTTGGGCATTTGGATCTGTTGCTGTCGAGATTGCTAATTTTGTTCCATTATTCCCTGGATCCAACGAGTTTGATCAGATTTGGAAAATTTTGAGAATCCTTGGATCACCATACGTCCCTGATCCAAGCACAATAAATGCCAACTATGTTGTTCCCTTAGGTGGATACTGGAATGATGCAGTATATTTAGCTAACAAACTAGGATTGAAATTACCTGCCGAACCTGGGATGAACATTGAGGATGTGGTTCAACACCCAGATGCCAATGCATTGCAAGAAGTAATCCAAGGCTGTTTGAAATGGGATCCTTTAGCGAGAGCGGATGCAAATGAGCTTGCCACAATGCCATATTTCAAAGAAATTATAGCAATGATGGATAGTCATTTTGAAGGAGAACCATTATCTGTAAATGCAACTTTGAATAAATTGGCAGGTATCCCTAACTCACCATCCAGGAAACTTATGGTTTCTTCTAAGCCACAAAGAAATGTTTCTACGTTTGATGAATTTCCAATATACCAAGACTTGGATGATGGGTATGAGAATTATTTTGACGACTATATTGGTGCCGATCAAACAGCAAAGAATAGTTCTGGCAATGAAGGTTATAAACTCATTTCTCGTCCCTGGATATCTAAAGTGAAAGATTTAATTGGCACTAGGGAATCAGAAAAAGAACCTCGTGGAGTTGGCAATAATGGAACAAGCAGTGATATAAAGAAGCAGAATCAAATTGGCGGAACCAAGAGATCGTTCACTACTTTTTCCATGGAAAGCGAAGAAATTACTAATTTGTAAAATATGGGGATGTGTTTTCCCACCCTAAAGTTTGTAATAGAGTGGAATGTTGTGGCCGTAGGTTTAGCCACACTTGTGTTATTTTAGAAATAGAGTTAGTCTTCTGTAGTATAAAATGTATATTAGCTTTGTGTTTGTTAATGTGATTTTGCTTAGAGACCAAAAACAATCTTTTCACCAGATACCTGGCTGTCCTTTGACAACTTCAATGCTTCATCAGCAGCATCCAAACCACCGGATAATATTCTGAGCTTCGCATGTTTAAGTTTGTTGATAATAGTAGGCACAACTTCTTCCCACCATTTCGTAACATCTTGTAAAAGTTCTTTATTTTGCACAAATACCGCACCAAAGAGGTCCTTTTCTTTAATCACATTGAGATATGCCAAGGTTCCCCCGAATTGAACAGTACCTTCTCTGTTTGGATTTGTCTTTATGGAACTTCCATTCAAAGACAACAAATTATCCAAATATACCTTTGGAGTTCCTTCAGTGGCATCGTAAACATTTTGGAAAGTTTTTGGATCAGAGACAGTATCAAGGGCAAATTTTATCTTACCAATGTTTCTTATTTTCTGCACAACATCATGATCATTATAATCGATCACATAATCAGCACCCAATTCTTTCAAATATTCGTGGTTTTTAGAAGATGCAGTGGTGATGACACTTAAATTATACACAAGTTTGGCAACTTGGATAGCCAACACGCCTGTAGCGGTAGCACCACCCCAGATTAAAATTGAATCTCCCAGTTGAATATTCTCACCAATTTTCAAATAATGGGAAAATGATTGAGCAACGGTAGATAATCCCAAAGTGATACTTGCTGCTCCTTCATAGGAATCAATCAATGAAGCTTCTGTATTGGGTTTATTATCCAAACTATGATTATACTTGATGGTTGCTCCAGGATATGCTACTGAATATTCAGCAAAAGCTCCTGATTCAGGTGAGACATTTCCCATGACAAATGCACTCACCACATCACCTTTTTTGAAATTGGAAACTTTGGATCCTACTTCTTCTACAACCCCACTCACATCACTTCCTATAACATCACCAGGTTTACCAATGTGATACACTATATGTTTCCAATCGGTGGGGTTGATTGCATAGGATCTGGATTTAATTAAAATTTGATCATCCGCAATTGAAGGCTTCGCGATTTCTTTCACTTCTGCTAAATGTTTTTCTAATAATTGTGTACTTGGGATAACTGCTGCTTTCATGATTTGATATGTAGGTGGTTAAGAAGTTGCTGGAGGTTGACGACGAAACGAAATCGGGGTGAATTTTTTGAAAGAAATTAACCTTCATTTTTATAATTCTTGTTAATTCCTAAAAGCTTAATGGAATGAACTAAAAAAAAATATACATATTGGAATGTACAGAATACACAAATACAAAACCAAGATGTCGAAGGAGAACTCCGACATGGGAACAGTAAACGGGATAATTTGTAAGCAATTCCGTGTCATACAATCGGAGAAATAGTATATTCATATAAACTAATAAGGATTCTATCGCCGGCAGTACACTATGCATGCTTGAATTATCGTTTAAGGCATGTTCAACGCCTCCGTTACTCCATTCCATGGTACTGCTGGTTGTGATATTTCATTTTGCAATTTCTTTTTATTTCTTTTTTTGCAAGAACACATGGACGCTTAAAACTCATACTTCCCCACTATCCGAATACTAAATCATACAGCAACAACGGTAGAGAGCTTTCCCTAATAGTTACGTCACCAGGGATACATTTCCATTCAATACACATAACCCGATTTATTTTGTAGGAAAGAAGAAAGAATGTAACAGTTGATTGCTTTGTTGAATTGCCACAAAAAAAAGGGGGACAATACAACATTTGGTAGCCGAAATTATTTACTCCAAGAAATTATGTAACGGATATGCACAGTTACTGTTTCGTTGAAAAAAAATTACATTATTCCGCACGGAAATATGACAGGCAGCCAGTTAGATTGTTCGGAAGTATGACACTTTCCAATAAGGAAATATGACCCCTCTTGAAATCTCACTCCACCATACAAACAACCCCCCTACGATTATTAATATAAATGAAAAGTTTATTTATGAATTTGTAAAGAAATCAAGGATCAAACGGCGGATAACAATTTAGGTTGTTGTGGATGATCGATAATTGATCGTTGATGATACGTTCATGCGGCTGCAATGGTATAACCCCTCGCCTGTCTTCCACACGTGTTGCGGAAGACTCACTAAAGTGCCGAATAAATTACCACTCCTTTAGATGATGCATCTACGTAACTCATGTATCCTGCAAACACCTTACATGCGTAGCATTAGTAGTTTGTGACTGGCAGCTTCTCTAATCTCCTTGAATATTTGCTCAACTGCATATTTCTTTGTGCAATTCACCATCAATTTTTTTTTTTTTTAAACAAAAAGATCTGATGATGTTAACGCTCAATAGAACAGCCATGCATAATAAGATAAAACGAAAGAATAGTCGGAGTTATGAACCGGAAGGAACTATCTCTAACCCCTGATACATCGGCTGCTCCCGAGGAAAAGAATGGCAAACGTCCTATCTCGATATGTAACACGATTCGAGTACTCATTCTGGTTTTGTACCATATATACGAACAATTGTGTATATTAAGATATCGACCGGGTTCATCTTCAAAAAAGATGAGGAGTAATAGTATTGATATCTATTGATATACAATAGGTTAAAATGAAGCACAAAGCAGACACACATTACCGAGGCTAAAAAAGGAACATAAATTATACTGCCAATTGTTGTATCACACTAGTGAACGCACTGGTGCCAAGACTATTCCATTCTAATTATTGTTTGAGATTTCTAGCTTTGACTTTATCTTTAATCAAATAACAAACACCCGAAGCAATAATACTTATCCCCGACATAAGCACTAACATCATATTGGAATCTCTAAAAACCCTCGCTTCATCAGCTGGCCATCCTGAATATAATGCATAAGTGGCTGTCACCGTACCCAAATTTCCTAACCCGCTAACTAATGCCGAACTTACGGCACTACCAACGTCACCATAATCTTGACCAAAAATCTCTGATGACCATGACATACAGATGGGCACCGTTGGACCTAAGCCAAACCCAGCGATTAATAATCCAGCATATTTATTCCAAGGTCCATGAGCAAAAGTGGTGACTATCATACCGGTGATAATTATCAAACAAGCAAAACTGAAAATAACTGGACGGAATTTCCTGTATTTATCTGCAAATGGGGTCATTATTAATATTCCACCAAGATCGAATAGCCAAATTGGTGCATATAATAATGAGACTTGAATGGACGATAAAGTTGGATTTTGTACCGAGATAATAACCGACCCAAACACGGCTAATCCCATACCGGTTCCAACCACACCAAAATACATAATGATAATTGGCCAAATACGAAGATCAGTAATGATATAAAAGACATCTTTCCAGCCCCAAGTTACCAATTTACTTCTCTTATCTAAATCGCTTTTGTGCAATTGACGATCATGATCGTTTAACGGATAAGGAGGGGTGAAATATTTCCGATAAATTCTCATGAATGAATTTTTGGGTTCGGATTTCATGGCCATTGGACGATCCGGTAACCACCACAATAAAGTAATACCAACTGCAACGGTAATAACCCCAAATACTAAATACATCCATTGCCAACCATAATACCCACGAACACCATCCATTTTCTGGAAAGCGGCGCTAAACAAACCTGCAGCTGCAGCTGAAATTTGCGCCGCCGTAAAATAATACCCAACTCTTCTTGTCATGATTTCATTGGGGTACCATAATGAGATATAATACGACATACCTGGCCAAATACCAGCACCAACAATACCACTAATAACACGAATAACAATTAACCCCGTTGCATTGTGTAAAATATGATAAATGCAATAAACCATCCCTACGGTGATGACGATTCTGGCTAACCAAGTTTGAGGAGCTACTTTAGTCATGATTAAATTCATAGGAAGATCAAATACTATAAATGCAACGGTTTCTAAACTCAGAGCAAGGGATAAATCATGAGTAGATAATTTCAAATACTGGGTTAATGAATGGCCATGTTCTCTGTTCATGGTTAATGTTAACCCATAAGAGAGACCACATAACAGGGTAATGAAATAAAGCCACCAAAGTGCAGGAATAATTCTGAAATCGAGCTTGCGGTATATTTTGTTTAATTCATGTTGATAATCGTGATCAAGGGCTGTGTTTTCTTCATGGCTAACAATTTGAACTTCTTCACCTTCAAGTGATTTACCTCTTAATTCTGGGTCGTAGGAAATGGATGAGGATTTCATTTCTGTTGGAGAATGATTTTGGATTTTTGGAAATGAATGAAAGTATTTTAATTAAAGGGAAAACATCGTGGGTTTATATAGTTTCGCAAAGTCATATTTGATATATATATATAAATGCAGATCCTTCTATATTAATTGACGGTAAAAAATTGTTGGGATCTAATTTATTTGGTTTTGAAAATTTTACTGCAAAAAAAAAAAAATTGGCAGGAAAATGACTCGCAGTCATGTTTGATATATTATATATTGAGCTTTGAATCATGAGACTCGGTACCAAAAAAAAAATTAGGAAATCATGCACCAATTATTTGGCACAATCTTTTTGAACAAGCAACTTTTTATTGGTCTAGTTGAATAGAAACAATAGCATGCACCTAATGCATAACGCAGTCGATAATTTAATAAGCTTCTGTAATTGATTGATTTTGAATTATTGGTGACTAATATCAGTTCGGTTGCGCTAGTTGAAATTTTGCAATCATAGGAAAATAATACGACAAAAAACCAGGCTCTCAAGGGATTTTCTTTATTAGATTGCCAACATTCAAATTTAGAAATGGTGGTGATATAGACGATTCTGAAAACTATTGAAGATCGTACTCTCCTCTATTCTTAAGAATAAAAAAATTTGAAGAGTTTTCTTACAAAAATAACCAAAAAAATTTGAGTTAGTCCGATTATTCTATAGCCAGGGTATTTGGAAATTAGAAAATTAATATATTATTTGTATCACCTGTAATTACAACTATAAAATATCTGATCACTATAGATAACGTTCTCTCTAATGTAAAAATCACTTGAATTAGTTGTTCTTGACTTGTCTAACTCTGTCTTTGATCAAGTAACAAACACCGGAGGCGATAATACTGACCCCCAACATAAGTACCAACATCATGTTTGAATACTTGAACAATCTAGCCTTATCAGCCGGCCAACCAGAATACAAAGCATAAGTAGCGGTAACGGAACCCAAATTACCCAATCCACTGACCAAAGCAGCGCTAACAGCACTTCCAACATCACCATATCTAGCAGAGAAAATTTCAGCCGACCATGACATACAAATAGGAACAGTAGGTCCTAATCCAAATCCAGCAATTAATAAACCGGCGTATCTGTTCCAAGGACCATGGGCGAAAGTGGTGATAAACATACCAGCCATGATAATGAGACATGCAAAACTGAAGATAACTGGACGCAATTTCTTCCACTTATCAGCAAATGGAGTCATGATTAAAATTCCACCAAGATCAAATAACCAAATAGGAGCATATAATAAAGAAACTTGAATGGATGATAAACTTGGATTGTTGACTGCAATAATGGTGGATCCAAACACAGCTAAACCAAAACCAGTACCAACGACACCAAAATACATAATGATAATTGGCCAAATACGTAAATCAGTAATGATTTGCACAATATCTTTCCAACCCCAAGTCAACAATTTATATCTATGTTCCAAATCACGACGATGTAATTCTTTATCATGATCGTTCAATGGATGTGGAGTGGTGAAGAATTTACGATAGATTTTTTTGAAAGTGCTATCGGTTTCTGATTTAACCATAAATGGACGATCTGGCAACCACCAAAACAAGGAAATACCAACAGCAATAGTAATGACCCCATAGATCAAATACATCCATTGCCAACCGTAAAATCCATGCACTCCATCAATTTTTTGTACACCAGCACTTACTAAACCAGCAACAGCAGCAGAAATTTGTGCTGCAGTGAAATAATATCCAATTCTTCTGGTGGATCTGTCGTTAGGGTACCATAAGGAAACGTAATAACTTAATCCCGGCCATGTACCAGCTCCAACCATACCACTAATAAATCTAACTGCAATTAAGGCACCGGAGTTTTCCAAAGCACAATAACAAGTGTATACCAATCCAACAGTAATGACAATTCTAGCTAACCAAGATTGTGGAGACACTTTAGTCATGATCAAGTTCATTGGTACATCGAAAATAATATAACCAACATAATACAATGCAGAAGCAGTGGATAATTGTCTGGTAGTTAAGTTTAATGATTGGGTTAAAGAATGCCCTTGAGCACGATTCATGGTTAACGTTGTACCATAACAACTTGATCCAAAGGAAGTTAAGAAATAAAGACACCAAAGGGCAGGAATAATTCTGACATCCAATTTCATATAGACTTTGTCCAATTCACGAGGATCCAATTCAGAATCAGCATCGTATTGATTATCGATTTGGTATTCTTCTGCTTCAAGGGTTTTGAAACTTCTTCTTGATTCTTGTTCTTGCGCAGATTCAGGGATATCAGCCATTGTGGAGTCCTTAGCAACAGACATTGTTCAATCAAAGGAGATGGAATTGGATTAATAACAAAAGGAAAAAAAGAATTGAAAAATTTGAAATAATTGGGAAAATCAAACCCATTAAATAACTGCAAAAAAAACCAATGTAAAGAAAACAGCAAATGTAAAAAGGAATTAAAAAAAAAAAATAAATTAGGGACGGGAACTAAAAAATACGTTACGTTAGCCTCACTTCACTGTACTTCGCACCCATTCTCCCATAGTTAAGGGATAATTATTTTTTTTCTGATGTTGGGAAAATGACTGCGAGTCATTCTCATGACAAATGAGATGCCGATGGAAGTTGACTCCTCAGTGATTCAATCATTTATAACTATAGATACAACGCAAAATTGATGCAAATTTTTTTTTCAATTACTATACAAACAATTAGAAATCTTACAGTCACACGAGCGACAAAGGCCCGAATATTATGAAACGCCGTCTATCTATTGGTTATGATCTAGAGCTAGCCTGTTTCTATTGTTTCTTTATTATTGTCTAATCTAAATCCAAATCGCAAATCCTGGCAATTCTATCAATGGTAATATCGGCAAATTGTTCGCTTTGAGTTACGCAAAAACTATGAGTAATTGGATTTGCCTCATCTTTACAAACTTCACAAATGGTTATTTTGTCATCATGATATCTATCAATTATGAAATCTCTTGTTTCATCATGAACCCAATTATCTTTTTGTGCAAAAAATACCCAATTTTTAATGCCCAATTTATGGGAATTCCTAAAATACCAATCGTTCACATCTATATCCAAGGAAATTTTCCTCATTTCTTCTTGTGCCATTGTTAGAGCTTGATTAATAATCGCATCGGATTGTAATATCTTATGAACACCTTCGATGGAATTTTCATAACCGGATTCTGTTGCCGTGGTGGAAACTCCGATTTTGCTGGTTATCAAGTGATATTTGATTAATGTACGTAACACAAAATCAGGAAGCAAACTGACCAACACGAACCTCAATAATAACAAAACAGGAATAAAGGGTATTTTCCAATCCATCAAAGTAGTTAATTTCCTACCATTGGATGAATTTGCAATATCGGTAATAGTAGGACATATAAACCCACTAAACTTCACGTTGAAATTATCACTCAATATTTCATCTTTATACAATTTCTGAACCGCTCTTTGATACACAAATGATCCCATTGAATGATGTAAGAAATATAAATTTGGAGTAATGTCTTTTTCATTCTTGCTTAAAATCAATTGTTTTAAAATATCATATTTGTGATTGATTTGAAATTCCAAATCATAAGATTTGTAATTTTGATCGGATTGCTTGATGAATCCAGCATGACCAATAGATAAAATTTCCAAATGGGGGAATTTTTCATGGATTAAATCAAGATAGGAGATGTAAAATTCAACTAATCCGGGATTTCCTGGAATTAACACTAAGATATCCTTTCCTGGAGTTGAAGGATTTTTCTTGGGAGCTTTATGATATACTGGTGTTTTGGGGGTGGTGTTTATATATGTGACTGTCATGGTGTTGTTGATATATCTTGACTTTTTGTTCGTGGTTGTGCTAGAATTAAGCAATCTTTTGAACATCTATATTTGGCAACGTGGAAAATTCGCTTCGCTTGAAGGGAGATTCCGCTTTTTTTTTCTTGCAACGATATCGGATGAGAAATTTATCCGTACTCTGTAACGAATTAATATTTATTTTTAATTCTTCCAATGGAAATCAACCTATACATTTTGCTTTACCTTTTACAACTTTTTCCCTATTTTCCCAATAACTTATTATCATTAGCATTATTATTGTTATTATTATGACCTTGTTTTGCTTTCGCTTTGCTTATAACAAATCTTCTCTCCTTTTGTCTGTGTTTATTACTTGTCTATCTAGCAACCGTTTTCATAGAATATATTAAACTTGTAATGTGAAGTAATATCAAGAACCTTCTCCCCAATATCATCAGAATTGTGAAGATTCTTCTCATAGTAGTTAAGATTACCATATTTGTCCAACAATACCACTGTTTGAGTTCTAGTTCCATAATATTTGCCAATGGAAAGACATCCCTCGTTCAATTCATGGTTGTCATACCTAATCAATGGTGGAATGAAAATGGAGTACTTCAAATACTGGAACTTTTTGTCAAAATCATTCCCCTCAGCTATCTCCTCTGGATACGAATTATGTGACAATATCTTGAAACATTCTTCCACTAGCTTATCTTGGCTATAGTTCTTCTTCACCGCTTGGTTGATTAAGTTCGACAATAACGATTCCCCCAATTTCACTTTATCCCATGGTTTGTTGTACAATGAGTTAGACATACCGAAAGTAGTTTTATGAGGAATGTCATTGGTATCTCCAACCAACCCACTCTCAGTTTCTCTAATTTTAAACACTTTACCTTGGTCACCCCTATTACTAAGGATATTCAAGTGATTTATTTTACCAGTTGTGGGGTTTATGACTAGTTTTCCATACAACAACGAAAATCCCCCGATCTTGGCTAGATCGATAGTGGCTCTTCCATCTCTGAAAGAACCTGCTAAATTCTCTTTCCATTCGACATCCAGTTCTTTACCACAAAGATAATCCAAGGGCAATATTCCTCGGGAAACTTCACTTAATGCTTCTATAAATAAAAAACGTCGGGTCAATGATGTTAGTAACAACGATTTTTCACAGAAGAACTTTTCTGCTATTCGTTTTTCAACATACCTAGTTGGTTTCTCTCTCTATAATTGACTAATACTGCAAGTTTGCCATTGGTGGTCACGCCAATCCAAGTGCCATGTTCTTGTCTGGCAAGGTCTAATGGCGACAATAGTTTCACATCGTTTCCGATATCTCTGAAATTTGCAGGCATGGTGGGACGTTTGAAGAATTCGTCTCTATTAGAAAGAAGAACGAATGGATAGTCTGGGTGATTAGTAGTAGCCAATACGATACACATGTCGTTGGTGATATGTTAAGTCTTTTTTGGGTTGATATTTGAGGTTGTGAATAGTGTTGATTCTCTTAGATATTTTTTTGTTTGTGGGGGGAGGAAGTAAGGTGGTGGCTACAAGAAAAAATCTATGCAGTGACTGGGGATGGGGCAGCGAAAAGGGTGGACGGAAATAACATTTCCCCATACAGTGAGTGGTAGTTGAATAAAACGATACATGACCTCTATTCATGTAGGTACCAACATGTAAGACAAACTGCTGACTGTTTAGATAAACGTGATGTTTTATATAAACTCCAAGTTTTTTTTTTCGTCTTCGTCTTCTTCTTCTGCTGGTCCCTGTTTGAGTTTGAGTTTGAGTACAAGATTATTGCTCTTGATCTATCGAAGAAAATTTATGACCACAAATCTACATGTGGCAAAAAAGGCAAAAAAATAAAATAGGAAAATAAACCACAAAATTCACAGCCGAATACTGATTTGCAATAGGTGGCAGAGGGGGGGGGGAAATAAGAGAGAAAACTAATGTAGTTGTTTAAATTACCATTAAGGCCAGTTACGATATGATTGGTCGGATAAACAGTGTTGGATAGGTGAAGTTCGGAATAGTTTGTGGCCCCTTGTGTCTCATAACCGTGTCACAATAAGTGTAGGTCGGCAATAAAACAGGGAGTGATGGTAAATCTCCTTGATTAATAATTATTGTCATGTGGGAGAACAACTAACAAGGAGTTTTGTAAGATCTAGATTGATTGTTGCAAGCCATGTAGTTTATCTCAATTAGACTTCCTATTTGGGTAGTATTGTACGCCTTTACCGTGGATAAATGATATTATTCTTATTGGTGCGATTATGAATTGTGAACTATGCGGTTAGATTGCAAAAAAAAAAATCAAAAAAAAAAATAAATAGGGGAAAGAGAGAAAGACAGCGAGTGAGGCGGTGAGCCGCGGCCCGCCGAAAAACCGTGTGTCCAATAAGTTACTAGGGAAAATAATTTATTATTCGATCCCTTTAGCCCATGCAAACAACAAGTAAAGACCATACAGATAACTGAGGAATTGTTTAAAATGTGTCACGTTTTTTTAGGAGAGGTTATGACATTACACCCACAGAAAATAGACATAGACATAGACATCGACAGTGCTTACTACAGAAGTATGTGATGTTATTTTTGGGAAATTGACACTTTCTTTTTTCCGAGATGACCCCCCTAACCCATAACCCCCCACTTATTTTTACCCAGTTGGACCGTGTGTCATCGATTTGTTGGTATTGCTAAAACAAAGGATGGCAATGGGAGATGGGATGTGTGATAGAGGGGGGACTTATACAAAAGGAAAGTAACGAGGAAGAATTAGAGAGATCAGGAAATGGGAAATGTGTGATTACTTAGTGCAAAAGAAAAAATAAAAAAGAATGATCACTTTTGGTTCCTTTACTTCTTTGCATCATTCGTTTCTTCGCGTCTTCGCTACCTCGCCTTGCGCCCACTCTGGTACCAGCCTGTCGCAGAGTTCATGCGACATACACCTCAGACATCGCCCCACAGTACGGCTCCCAAAGATACAAGAAAATTTTAAAAAACACGACAATCGACAGGTTCTTGTTTTTATTTCTGGTGGCAGCAGAAGCAGTTTTGGTTGCAGTTGTTTTTAGTCTTCGTCGTAGTGGTACTGGTCGTAGTGGATGAATTGACTTGGTGTGTAACTGTTAGTCTAAGTGTATCTGTCTGTAGTTGTGCCAATATTTCAAATCATCCAAAAAAAAAAAAAATAAAAAATTAAAAATTAAAAAAAAAAACCAAAAAAGAAAAGAAAAAGAAATAGAAATAGAAATAGAAGAATCGTCCCGTCCTCGCCATTTTTTTCCTATCTGCTTTCTACACCTTAAAAAAGAGTTATTTCCCTTACTCTATTTCCTGCTTCCTTTATATGATTCATCTGGAACTGCGTATTAATACCATCTAGTTCTTTCTTTCACTTTTTTTTTTTCATTTTCAGTTCATTTCTTTCACAAGAAATCACACATTATTGAATGCATATTTATACCTAGATTTTTTTTTGTTTGATTCATCCATATTAGTTCCATTTTTCATCCCAATTGTAATACCATCAACTTCCCCTTCTCCCAATTATACCAATAGGCAAACAGTATAGTTTTCTCCAGTCGTTGCATACTCAATCATCCTATTCATCATGGAATCAGTGTCTTTTACCTTCAGTTATGATAAAAACTCAGACCAATCCCTAATAAAGTTATGGAAACTAGCTAACGACAAGTGTCTATGCACACCACTCCAGTCCACCAAAAGACTAGGAAACAGATCATGGAGATTGATCAATCATCGAATACTACGCCATTCCGAAACAGATACTACGAAAAAATATAATCTAGCCGATTTAGATTCCAGTCACAGCTTATCCAACCTACAGGACCTACAACCTAGTAGACCTTCCCTATTTAGCCATACTTCGAATTTGAGTTTATATTCAAGAAAGAAATCAACACAAACGAGTCTAGAGTCAGCGAGTTTTCCTGTGATCAAAATGAAGGATTATCATGGCAGCAGTTGCGAAATTTTAAGTAAAATACAAGATGCAGACGAATCAGAAGAAGAAAGTCTATCGGACGTTTCAGACATCTCTGATATTTCAGAGTTCTCAGATGAGGAAGAAGAATACGACGATGATGTGGATGAGAGTGATAGTAATTGTGATAGCATTAATGACAACCAATCTAGTTTGAAAAATTTGAAACCAACTGGACAACACGATGAGGCGCACTCATTTGCGAATATCACCACACCTAAAGTTTCCCCAGAATCACATCCACCAGCTAAAGCATCTACTCCTGTAAAACCTCAGAGCAAAGGCAATTCCTTTCGACATGTTGACGATAGAATATCTCCCAAAAATATGGGTCATGACATACCTTCTATGACGAAATTCTATATTTCCAATTCCCCATCACCCACACTGAAGAATGCTCATGAAAAGCTACAGCAAAATGCAAAACCTCTGCAAGATGATCAAGAGTCACAACAGCAAACAGGAGGCAGACAGGGATCTTTGTTTAATAATTTCCAGTTTAAGGATAAGTCTACTGACATCGAAAAGGAAGTCGAAGGGAAGGATGGGTATGATGACGAAGACGAAGAATACGACGAAGACGATGAAGATTATGATTCAACTGATATTTCTGAGAATGAGGCAGGTCTCAGTGATGTAGAATACGAAGAAGAATCGCATACTGATGAAAATGAAAATGCTGCAATTGTGGCAGCAGCAGCAGCAGCAGCAGCACCAGTACAAAAACTGGAGAATGAACAGACAAAGGCACAACTTCAAGTTAAACAAGAGCAAACTACTAGAAGTAGTAGCACAGTTTCGAGGGTCAACCGAACTTCTGAATCAACTGCGAACGATAATGAAAGTGATTGGCTTTCAGTAAGTACTGATTCCGTACAATCCACCGCCCCTTCTGCTAGGAATTTCAAGCCACAGAACCAACCAATGAATTTTCCCAAAATTGATCCATCGTCCTCCGTATCTTTGGCAACTATTCCCATCGATAGCAACAACAGCAGTCACGCCAATCTTGCACTCATGAAGCGGCCCAAGTCATTGTTGTCGAACATGTTTTTAAATCAACTTGCAACCACAAGCAATGAGAGTCAACCAAAACAGTCGCATTATCCACCTGACGTGAGGGTAAAGCCAAAGTTGCAAAGATCAAGTACTACAGGGATCATAACTGTCGATACAGAAGCTAAACGTCCGTCTATCATTTTCACCAGAAAATTTCCTTCCGTTACTGATATTAATATTCCAATAACACCAATGGATAGTAATTCGGCAGCTCCACAGACTCCAGTGACAAAACAGACAAGTAGCGTGGGTGTTTCCGATATCAACGTATCCATTAAACCTTTGGAAGAGAAATCCTGGGCGGAAGATGGCCCAGTGTCAGCTACAGCTTCTTTGTTGTCGACAAGTTTGAATAAGATGGCTAGATCAGCGTCTCATCATTCTCTTAAAAACATATTATCCAAGTCCTCATTGAATCTAACTAAGATCTACCAATCAACCAAAACGAGGACGAGAGATAATAGTATATTTCATAAACGTAATGAAGAATTAGTTAAACCAGATGCAACCCAAACAAACTTGAAACATTCGCCAAGTTCATTGACATCGTCGTCCTCAATCTTGATGGTTTCCCAGAAGTCTTCATCGACTCCTCCACCACCTGTACTTCCTAGAGTCACCACCACCGAGCAAGAGTTCCATACAGAATTGATGAATACGGAAGAACTAAGCAAATCGTTGAAGGATTCGATTTTAATTGATAACAAATTGGGTAAAATTGCTATGCCAGAAAAGGTCATTGATGCTGGAAGTTTCTTACGAAGAGAGAGTAGGTTAGCAGATTCTGATGATTTCGATGATTATCATGCGAAGGGATGGTGAGGTTTGTCTAGCTATCAAATGAACCAATCAATCAATCGACCATCCAACCAAATAACTATATATAAAACTTTGCAAGCTTGATTTTATGTAGATGATGATTTTTGCTTATTTTCATTCGACTGAGCTTATTTATAATTATATTTATACTTCAACCACTTCCACAAAAAAAAGTTCCAATATACATTATGGTAGAAAATCGATTCTCTTTTTTTTGTATGTATGTGTATATATTTCTTTTTTTTGCGACCAAATAATTTCTAGATTGGTTGTAAGATCAAAAGAAAATTTTTCGATCAGATTGTTCAGGACAACACCAAAAAGAAGCAGAAAGCAGAAGGCAAATATCATGAAAATATGCTACTATGAATTATTACAAGTATCATCCGATGCGACAGACACAGAATTAAAAAAGGCGTATCGTAAAAAGGCCTTACAACTTCATCCCGACAAGAACCCTGACAATGTAGAAGAAGCGAATCACAAGTTTTCCCTAGTTCGTGCCGCTTATGAAGTCTTAAGTGATCCGCAAGAAAGAGCATGGTATGATAGTCATAAGAACTCCATATTGAATGATGAAGAAGAAGAGATTGTTGAAGGAGAATCATATTTACCTTCGTTATCCACCGAGGAGATTTATCGTTTTTTCAATCCAGGAATGTATACCAATATGGACGATTCTATATCAGGATTTTATTCCGTTGTTACTAGGATTTTTGACCGTTTGGCTCATGAAGAAATCCTGCATGGGAAGTATAACAAGGTGCCCGGATTTGAAAAATATAGGGACGATGAAGGCAATAGTGCTATTGATGAAAAATATTTGAAATACCCTCGATTCGGTAATAGTAAAAGTTCATATGTTGACAACGTGAGGAGTTTTTACAACATTTGGGCATCTTTCCTGACAGCCAAGAATTTCAATTGGAAAGATGAATACAGATATCTGTATGCTCCTGATAGAAGGACAAAAAGGATGATGGAACGAGAGAATAAGAAAATTCGAGATGATGCTAGGAAAGAGTACAATGAGGCAATTAAGAAATATGTCAATTTCATCAAAAAGCGTGATCCAAGGGTTAAATCAGGTCAAGAAGAATTGAACAAATTGAATAAGAAGAAACAATTGGAAGAATATCAGAATCAGATCAAACAACAGAATTCGAACAAGTTGAAAAATTTGAATGAATTTACAGAACAAGATTGGCAAAAATTGAATCCAGACGAGTTGAAAGAATTGGAAGATATGTTACAGGATGAATATGAAGAAAGTACAGATTCTGAATTTGACGAATTTGAAGAGAATGAAGAATTGGAAGTTCATGAATTTGAATGTATTGTTTGTGATAAAATTCTTAAAAATGAACAACAATTTAAGATACATGAAGAGTCTAAAAAGCACAAGAAAAATGTTAGACAATTACAATGGGAAATGAGACAAGAAGGTGTGGAGTTGGGAATTGACAAACATGATGATGATGATTTAAGTGAATTTGAAACAGCTTCCAGTAATTTCCTGGATGATGGAGAGGATGACGAGGAGGATGATCATGAGGATGAACTAATAGAAGTAGAGGATGAGGACATAGAAAAGGAAAAAGATACTGGTTCTGCGAAAGTGGATATGGATAATCTAGAAGTTGATGATAACATCGAAGAAGAGGACGAAGGACTGATAAGTCCGTCACCATCATCGTTTCCCAAAGAGGAAAAAGAAGAACTAAATCCATTAGAAGCGGATTTAGCAAAACTCATGGGACAAACAACGCTAAGCAATGATAACTCTGATGACGATGATGATGATTGGCTGATGGATAACAAGAAAAAATTAAAAAAGGGTAAAAAGAAGAAAAACCCAACCCCATCTAAAGAATCAACACCTGTTTCATCAGAACCACTACCTGTAGCAAAAAATAAGGCAACTGAGAAATGTTCAGTATGTGGATTGACTTTTGATTCAAGAAATCAACTCTTCAATCATGTTAAAGCTGAAGGACATGCTGCTCCACCACCCTCAAAAAAAACCAAAAAGAAAAATAAACGCAAGTAAGTAGTACATAGTTATTTTTCATAGACATCAACACACTATTTAATACCTGTTTTGGACATTTTAACTTTCGCAACAATAGGTTGGTTAATACCTTTATTACCATCCACTCCCAAACCTTGACCTTGAACCCAACCCAATTTCTCCAACATTTGTCGTCCAAGATTCGATTGTCCAATTTCCGGAGCTTCAGCACCGACAACATCACCTTCTTTAAACCTCGTTGAACTTGCACCACCACGACTCTTGTGAGGATTTTTCTTATCTGCTTTTGTGGTGTATTCGGGCTTTTTATCAATTCTATGGAAAATTGGTCTACTTCTAAGGATTTTATCAATTCTATCATAATTAGGATAATTCTTAACTGTACCCTTTGTTTTCACGACTTTCAAATATTTCCTGTTTCCTTGTTTTCCCGATTTACGAACTCCCATATGATAGCAATCAGCTAATCTTTGAATAGTTTTATGACCATGTGTATCCAACGTTGGGAAACTCACGGATTCGCGTGATTCATCTCTTAAAAGTTGTTCAAATTCAAATTTGATTTGTTTGATGGTAATACTAATGGGGTATTTTATTAACATATCATGATGAAGAATTGCGTCTTCTAATTTTGCTTCTTCTCGTTGTTGCTTCTTTTGCTTTCTATGACCACGATGAGCTTGAAGTTGTCGTGCTAAAGATTCTTGTAGTTCTTCATCAATGTCGAGATTGGCAAATGTTCTTCGGAAATTGGCAGAAATGTTTTTGGAATAGTCAAAGTCTTCAAAGTGAACTAATCCTTGAGTGCTGGTTTTGGAATATGCTATTAAATCTTCTAAATTATCGTCCAGATCATATTCATAATCATCTTGTTTAGCATTAAAATCCCCTTCTTCGTCCTCGTCATCTTCAACTTCATCTTCATCTGTGTCAGATATGTAAACTTCTGGCTCGGATTCAGGTTCAGGCTCATCAATCATTCCCTTTGTTATGAATGAAAGGAACTTGTTCAATCGATTTTCCTTAACTCCATTACTCAACGCGTAGTCAATGATTTCACTCTCGTCAATCCATAAATATTCATCATCAAGTCCAGTTAATTCGGCACACCTAATTTGATATTGGTTATCAATACCAAATCGAACATTTGAAACTTCAATTTTGGAAACGTCAAATTCATAGTCTTCTTCCAAGAAACCATATTCTGGTTCTTTTTCTGATTGTTCTTCTTCTTCAGAATCTTCCTCTTCGGACACAAATAGTGTTTGTTCCGGTTTTTGTGGCGACTTCGCCTTTTGTTGTGACTTAGGTTTGTGGGATTCTAACTTGACGCTTGGTAGATCTATAATTATATCCAAGGTTTCAGTGTATGAATTCGGGGCCATAACCTCTGCATCTATTAGTTCTTCCTCTCCCACGACTTCAACGATATCTTCTTCTTCGATTTTACCGTTTTCGGGGTCATCTTCAAATTCTTCGTCGACTTCCTTCTCAACTCCCTCTTCCTCTTCCTCAAAAAATTCTTCATCTTCATCATCATCCTGGTCACTTACAGCCTGATCAAGTTCCTCAAGCTCCCTAAGTTCCTCAAGTTTCCCACTGATTAAATTATCCAACTCCTCTTCATCCCAATCTTCACCACTGTCTGACTCTACCCCAGAATATTGTTGAACTTCTTTAACGATATCTTCCACTGTCTTTTTCCTAGATTGCTCAACCTCATCTTCAATTTCTTCTCCGGAATCTTGTAATGAAATACTTTGCATCCCAATATCTAAAGCCTCACTTAACTGATTCTGTTTAGCTAATTTATAAAGAATGATATTCGGATCATATACTTCTTTCGCCTTGACAAACTCAACTGGTCGATCTCGTAATTTCCTCAGCATAAGTTCATCGTGATGGGATTCGGTATATTGTATTTCTTCGAATAAGTGTCCTTGTTGATATTTTCTTCTTCCCATACTAGATGCTAATTCAGTCATGGTTCGGGGGATATAAATATTATCATCATCCATGAGCTCGCCATATTGTGTGGAATAGGAACGTGGTCCTTGCCTCTTGTTACCCCTGATTTTCTTCTTGTTGAAGGTTCCATCTCCGGTTCTTCCTTTATGATTACCTCTACTTCCTCCCCCTCTTCTTCTAGATCCTCTTTTAGGCATGTCTTTTGTTTTCGATATTGTGATGCAAAAACGAATGGCAAATGGAAAGGAGAAAGGAAAAGTGTCTTGCGTATTTTAGCAGGCGAGAAGCAATGGAGGAGATGGCGGGATACCATTCAAAGCAACCGAGCGAAAAAAAAGGACGACTCATTTTTACCACACACCCACAAACACAGTACGCGAAGTTAGGAGAACTATCTTGACCGTTCTTTTTTTTTCTTATGTACGTCTTATCAACTTACTACCCCATACATACATATATATATATAAACACACATATTATCCAACCACCAAATTCCCAATGGAAGACCAACACGAAATAGATAACGTCTCAGTTAAGACTCCTCCACAATCACAGGATAGTGTCGAAGAAGTTGACACCGTATTAGGGAGATTCAGCTTATTTGTTAAGGATTTATCTAGTGGATTGAGCAACGCCAGTAGGGACGGGACGCCCTCAGAAGAACCACCAGTGGAGTTACCCAAACCATCACCAGTTGTTATATTAGGTACGGAGTTTGAGAACCAACAAGAAGCAATCACATTCATTGAATCCAAACTTTGGTTATCTTATCGTTGTGGATTCGACCCAATTCCGAAATCACCAGACGGTCCTCAACCAATCCAATTCTTTCCCTCCGTCGTCTTCAACAAAACTACGATATATTCGAATTTTGCCAATTTGAAAGTGTTATTTGATAAGGATAATTTTACGTCAGATGCAGGATGGGGATGCATGATTCGAACTTCACAAAATTTACTTGCCAATACTTTGTTGCAATTGTTGCCCGATTCCAAAAAACAAATCATTGACTTGTTTCAAGATAATTTACAATCACCATTTTCCATTCATAATTTCATTAAGGTTGCTAGTGAGCTGCCATTGCAAGTGAAACCGGGACAATGGTTTGGTCCTAATGCTGCATCTTTGTCTATCAGGAGATTAACTGATAGATTGGAAGATAAAGAGATCGAAAAGGGAATCAAATATCCAAAGGTTTTTATAAGTGAAAACTGTGATTTATATGATGATGCAATTAAGGGATTATTCAACGAAGACGAAGAAGGAGTGATTAGAAGTGTGTTGATTTTATTTCCCATAAGATTGGGTATCGATAAAGTTAATTCATATTATTACAGTAGTATTTTCCAGATATTGAGATCCAAGTATAGCTGTGGAATATCAGGAGGCAAGCCGTCTTCCAGCTTTTACTTTTTGGGGTTTGAAGAGTCTGATCTAATCTACTTCGATCCCCATTTGCCACAGTTAGTGGAGGATCCTATTAATTTGGATAGTTATCACACAAGAAATTACAACAAATTAAATATTAGTTTGTTGGATCCTTCTATGATGATAGGTATATTGTTACAGTCCATGGATGATTACCTCGAATTCAAAACCAGTTGTATTGACACTAGCAACAAGATTGTGCATTTCCATCCCCATGTATTGCCTACTCACCAACAGCAAGACTCGCTAATTAACCAATCATGGGAAGAAGTACAAGATGAAGAAGAGGATTTTGTCAATTTGAATGTCAACAAAGTAGAAGATGAAGAAGTAGAGGTTGTAAAGAAACAAGAAGATGAGTTTATCGACCTTGGTAAACATGAAGAGCAAAAATGATAGTCGTGCGCTTTTGCTACAGCAACTAATCTACATTGATTATCAAATTTCATTATTTTTTTTTTCTTAATTCTAATGTGTTTCTGCTTTTGTCTTCCATTGATACACACACACAAGAGCAATCAGTCATAGATGTCGAAACGCGTCGAAGATAGTCTCAAGATATGTACAGTTTGTGCATCTAATAATAATAGATCTATGGAGTCTCATAAGCAATTACAAGATGCTGGTTACGACGTTCATTCCTTTGGGACTGGTACCAAAGTCAGACTTCCTGGTCCTTCTATAGATCAACCTAACGTTTATGATTTCGGAACTCCATATCAAGATATGTACAACGACTTGACCAGTCAAGACTGTCGAAAGCTATATGAATCAAATGGGGTTATTCTGATGTTGAGCAGAAATATTAAAGTTAAAAGGGCTCCTGAAAAATGGCATGATAATGCTGGCTCGGGTAAGTTTGATTTGGTTATAACATGTGAAGAAAGATGTTTTGACAGTGTTATTGAAGACTTGATGCATAGAGAATATGACAAAGAAACGGCCGATCATGATGATATTAGAAGATTAGTACATGTGGTAAATGTAGAGATTAAGGATGATAACGAAAATGCTATTATTGCCGGTAAAGGTATATTGAAATTGGTTGATTTGATACATGATTTTAAAAGAAAGAAGCAACAGGAACTTGGTGGACAAGTGGAAGATGAGCTGGATGTAATTTTGGAAGATCAAATGATGGGTATATTGACCCAATGGCAAAGAGAACACGTCCATTTGCCCACCCTATATGGTGTATCATATTACTAAATGGGTAAGATAAAATGTAAATTAATTATATTTAATTCGGTATAATTTATTGTAGAACTCGATACTCTTCGCTATACACAATTGAAAAAAAAAAATTCTGCAAAAATCAAGAACAAAACCACATTTGACGTGGTTCTTCATCACACCATTAAACATGTCTGGTAACAACAATAACAAGGCGCAATTCAACAAAAAGAAAACCAGATTATATAATAGTCGAAATATCAAGAGTCAAAATTTGGAACCCACATATGATAGTCAAAAGCAAGTTCTCAACGTACATGAATTTCTCGATTCACGGGACTATGAAATCAAATCATTTGAGCAATCCCAATTAAATTCCAAGAACGCTTCCGCGACGAGAGTTTTCCAAGCATTACCACGTATTTTACGTCGAAGAGCAGCATCACATAATGTTAAACGAATTCCTAAGAGATTAAGAACCAGGGCTAAGAGAGAAATGAGTGAGAATTTACCACTGAAGAAAATGCCCCGCGGTAGACGATTGTATAAATTGATGCTAAGGAATCGATTATTGAAAGTGGCTGCTAAGATGAAGAAATTAAAATATGACCCATTGGATGCTACTTCTACTAAAAAATCTCTTCGTGGACAATTCAAGGAATTACGTGCGGAGTTTAAGAAATTGGAAGAAGGTGGAAAGACGGACGGATATAAGAAATTGAATAACATGGTTGGTTCCAAAGATCTTACAGGAGCTAATAAGTTAGCGACCAGACCTATGGGTAATATAAAATATTCAAAACGACAAAGGGAATTCGTCTGGATCCCTACACATATTTGGCACGTTAAGAGGTTTCATATGATCAAGAAATTTAATTATCAGATTCCGTATAGTCCAAATCAGAAATGTTTCAAGTTAATGAACAGATGGAACAGATTGAAATGTGTTTGTTTTGATACTAGTTATTTCCCAACTTTAACCATTAGTTTATCTGATGAAGATAAATTCGAAGAAATAGCAAGAGAATTGATTGGGAAGAAGAAAGTTCTGCTGAAGGTCCTAAATGGTGAAAGATCTTATAATGGATGGCTTAATTATGGAGGTAAGCAGGTGTGTCCGGGTTTTATTTATATGAGCAAATCGTTGGGGACAATCTTGGTAAGAGTTTATCCTTCAGTTTATGTCAAGCTATTCCTGAACTTGAAAGATAGAATTGGTGATATTTCTGGAGCTAACATCTATGATACTCGCTACTCTTTGGGATCTATTGAATTATCTGGTCCGTTGAGTTTGAAATCTTTAAGCAAAATTTTCCACTTCAAAGACTTGAATCCAGAAACACAGAAAATTTGGGCAAATTTAATCGAAATCAAAGATTCTGATCTAATACCCGTCGGTACAACATTCGCATTCAACTTACAAGATCCTCGAATTTGGCAACGTCCTGCAAAGTTTCCTGTCAATTCAACTGCTGATCCCTATGATACGATTATTGCGTTGAATTCAACCCCCAATCAAATTGATAACGAAGTAGTTAAAAAATTGTTAACTGTTGAAGGCAGAACAAAATCATATGAAAATCAGTTACTGATTACGCAATTGGGAAAATTCTTTGCCAATCCATTGAAGCAACCACATGAAATTTCCCATAGTCAAATTCCTATAATTTTATCAAAAATCGATAAACAAAAGTGGGTGGTTCTTCTTCCATGGTTTTGGATAGTTCCATTTTGGATCCAGCTTACTAAAGTCACCGATGTCAAACCAGGAGGTTCCAAACAATTGATTCAGTTCAATTTCGAAAACCATAAACAGAGCTTTCCTGAAGATTACCCTTGGTTGTTCGACGGGTGGACAATCAATGAATTGGTGGGTGAGGCAAATAAACTTAAAGCAGCTAAATTACCAAAGAGTCAAGTGTCAGTTGACCAAGCTGAACAGAAATTATCAAAGTTATTTTCAGGAAATAAATGCGATTGGTACACTTTGAGAAATTTGAAATATGTGCTGAAATTTGCCAACTTGGATTCCCAAACTTCACAAGATCTCAATTCTTATTTTGCAAATTACAATGGTCCTGATAGAGAAATTAATTCATTACACGATGTGATCCAATCTGTGAAAACTTTAGATAAAGAAGTTGTCGACAAGAACAATCCTGTGGTTGAACTATACAACAAGAAAGATGAGTTTCATAAGTTGTACTACGACAACAAACATCAGATCGACTCATTTGCCAAAGTGGTGTTTACAAAATTACCAGTAGCTCCAATTAATATAAGGATAGTCAATGATGGTACCATTGAAGATAATGCCAGAATATATTCGAAACCAGAAGTAGATGATTTTGCATGCGTGGGGTTTGTTACCACGGGTAGTATGAATTTAAACCTTGGTAAATGCAGTGGAATTGGTTGTGTGATAGCACAGAATTGGTTACTTAATAATAAATCCACCAAGCTATATGTTAGAAATCCTGGGAAATCGAAATCATATTTAATTGAATATTCTTCTATGTTATAGACAATTCATGAATATAGGTCGGTATTTCTTGCAATTATAACGTGCGTGTAACTGTGAACAATTTGCATCTCTCACACGGCACATCAAAAAAATTTTACATTTTTCTCGAGAGGTATAAATGGAGCCCGAGGGAAGGCAATTTTTTTTTTTATTTTTCCCCCTTCTTTTTTTTTCTTCTTCATACTTACCTAGAGAAATTACAGGAGATCAAGAAGTCTTGTAATCGTTATTATGATATCATAGCATCCACCTTCGACATTGCACATTGCGTCATGGGGATTGCTTTATCTAGTAATGCCAACTTTCACTAATGGCTTGATTCTTCTTATAGGGAGGTTCCTGGACGAAGCTTTTTTTGATCCTTCTGGTGAGAGATGAGTGGAGTTTTTTGGGATTTCTTGAAAGGAGATGATGGTTAGAAAGTGTGGGTCTTTTAATTTTTGATTTATTTCAATTCGAATAATTACTTCTTTGAAGTATTTTTGGTGTATGAAGAAGATTTTATATCTTTTTATGGCATTTAATATGCCGAAAAATTTAATCCAATAGTGTATATCACTACGGATGTTTAAGCGTGACGCTTGTTGGTCATGGTGTTAATTTATATGAACAAAGTTCATGCTATCTTGCCGTGGTTTGTCACGGGTATTTTGCCATGCTTGGCGATGGATAGTTTGACTACTATCTTAGAAATAGTACTGTTTGCTTAGATAGGTCATTGACTTATTTACCCCCCCTCCCCGCAGAATCAGTAACACGTGAAGAACTTGTATGTGATTAGTTTGTTGATTACCCATTCCCTATAACTTATAGTAAAGGGAAGATGGCTGGGTCTATTTCATAATCATGAGTACTTCCTGTTGCTGATTCTGCTGCTTTTTTAGAAGAAAAAGGTCGTGTCCAATTGTCAAATTTGTTTCAAGAGTATTGAATATAAACTAGATTTCATTAATTTTAAAAACGTATATAATTCATTCTCTTATTATTGGCATTTTACTTGTCTATTAGATTACATATTATTATTGACATTATACATAGTTAGTCAGATATGTGCTTTTATTCTTGAGTTGAGTGTACATGTTGGGAGGAAGATTCTTGGTTAGTGTGAACCAATTTAGAGTTTTTCCAAATTTTCATTAAGGACTTCTTGAACAAGCTGACATTGTAGTCAATAATAGTCAATGATTTCTCTTGGTCCGAGGCTTGATTGTTGATTTCATCAATAGTTTCGACAATGCCATTGTCGGTATTAAAGCCTTCATCTTCTTCTTCACCATTTATTCCTTTTCTTTCGTCACTCCGTATTAATGCAACCAACGCTAATCCTCTAATCATCTGTTTCAAATATAGCACCGATCCATTTGATAAATGACTGATCGACTTCAACTCATCCTGGTTATTATTTATTCCTCCATGTTCGTTCTTGTTCTTTTCATGTTCAACATACAAATCATCCAAATCAATAGTGATATCAATAAACTCAGCACATACTTCGTAAGTCTGTATATCCACTGGTGAAGAGTCAGTTGCCACATATATCTTGGAATTGACATCGAATAAAAATACTTTATCTATCGAGGAATGCTCGACCAAATTATCAAGCATATTTTCCAATGATGGCAATTCGGGGATTAATTTTTGGACAATTCTCGAAAACGCTTCATATATGGAATGATTGAAAATGGATGTTAAATAAAAGCTCAATTCCACACCTTCCACTCCCAAATCCAACAATTCATCCCCAGTCCTTTGCATGATATCCCTCTGCGCATCAATACGATAATCTTCACTTAATCCATCTATCTTGTGAATCAACACTTCAATATTTATATTTGGATTGACCTTATAAGCATAATCGATAATCATCAGCAAATTGGTGATGGCATTCAAATATTCGTCCTGCGAGTCAATGACATACACCAAGGCACCAACCGATGAAAACAATCGTTCGGAATCATAGTTGGGTTCAAAATAGTTTAATTGGCCAGGCAATTCCATGACAGATAAATCAATCAACGAGGAAAATTGCTCCGTGGTGGGCTTGGAAGTACTTTCCAAATATAAGGTATCGTAAGGTTGCATGTTGTGGAAAACCACTTTACAAATGGAGGATTTCCCACTTCTTCGTAACCCCATCAATAAAATGGTGGCATTTGTGTCTCGAGGATTTGGTACAAGGGCTGCTTCCATGATGTGTCTGTGTGTCTGTTTCAGTGTGTGTTTCTCTGTATATGAGTTACGTCTTTGGAGTTATTGTTATCTGTCGTGGTTCTGTGATTGTTGTGCCGGTTGGTGGAAATGAAAAAGGTGAAAAAAAAAAGTGAGACTTGGGTTTTGCTTTCCCGGGTTGACCACTCCGTACCAATGCGTACTTTTAATTTTTGTTCGTGTAAGTCTCTGTTGATGTATCACACGGGAACGAGTCGATTCGCCTTTCCTAAAGATAAGGATGACAATACAGATTCATGAAATATACATAAATAAACACTAGCTATTACGATTATATAACTTGCATACATCTATGGAGTCAAACGTTTAGGATCTCTTGGGAATAACGAAGCACGACGAATGTTTTTCAAGTCCAAGAAGAACATTACAACTCTTTCCAAACCAATACCACCACCAGCATGTGGAGGACAACCGTAGGTAAAAGCATCGACGTAATCGTTCAATCCAGGAACATTTGGATCAACTTCATGAGCCTTCATTCTTTCTCTCAACAAGGCTGGGTCATGGATACGTTGGGCACCAGACAAGATTTCTTCTCCTCTCATAAAGAAATCATAAGAGTTGGAGTATCTTGGGTCTTCGGAATCTGGCATGGTGTAGAATGGACGAACTGCAAGTGGGAATTTGTCCAAAATATAGAAATCGGTGTCGTATTTTTCACGAACCAATTTACCCAATAATTTTTCGTTTTCAGTGGATAAATCTTCAAAGTCATCGACTTCTTTACCAGCGGCTCTCAACATGGCAATACCTTCTTTGAAGTGTAATTTAACCATCTTGCCGTCTTTTGGAATCTTGAATTCTTCCACTGGGAATTGTCTTCTGACAGTAGAAATTTCCTTGCTGTATCTAGCTTTTAATTCAGTGAAAATGAAAACAAACAATTCTTCCAAAACTTCCAAGACTTCGTCGTAATGTTGTTCGAAGGCCATTTCCAAATCTAAACCAGTGAATTCGGTCATATGACGATGGGTGTTGGAGTTTTCAGCTCTGAAAACGGGGGCAATTTCGAAAACTTTTTCGAAATCAGCAGCAATTAATTGTTGTTTGTACAATTGTGGGGATTGGGCTAAGAATGCAGAACCTTTGAAATAGTTGATTTGGAAAACATTAGAACCACCTTCGGAAGCAGCACCAATGATCTTTGGAGTGTGGATTTCGGTAAAGTTCTTTTTAATCAAGAATTCTCTGAATAACTGACAGACACCGGATTGGATCTTGAAAATGGCTTGGTTGGTTGGGGTTCTTAAATCAATGACTCTAGCATCTAATCTAGTATCTAAGTTGACTCCTGGCAAACCCAATCCTTCGGCTTCTTCTTCAGTTCTGGAAGCATCTTCAATCAATAATGGCAATTGTTCTGGGGTTTCTTGGATAGTGTAGATTTTAGAAATGTGGATTTCAACGTCTTGAACAGTAGCAGATTTGATGATTTCGTCGACCTTGGCAACTTTCCCTTCGACTAAAACAATGGATTCCAAGTTGATTGAACCGGTCCATTTAACCATTTGTTTGGAAACGGCGTTGGCGTCGGAATCTTTATTGGTCTTTAACAAAGCTTGGATCAAATCAGATTGTTGTCTCAAAGTCAAGAAAACCATAGTGGCACCTTGTTGTCTGGTTTTGTGAACTCTGGCTCTAAAGATGACAGAATCACCATCATTGGCAGTAGACAAGTCTTTGATTTGGATACGTTTTTCTTCTGGGTTTCTAGTAGAAGAGTTTATGAGTGGTAATTTACCGTAGTTTTCCTTGGCTGGATCATTGGCAGCTTCAGCTTCCCTAGCAGCCTTTTCTTTGGCCAATTGGGCGTCTCTTTCGGCCTTCTTGGCAGCCTTTTCTCTTTCTTTGGCTAATTTTTTCAACGCTTTTTTGGACAATGGTTGGCCATCTTCACCCAAAATGACTTCTTCACCTTCAGCAGTCACGGTAGGGGCTTCGGTGGTTGATGGAGCGGTTTCCGTGGCAATTGCTTGGGCTGGGTTTTCGGTAATTGACAAATCGTCTAACTTCTTTTCAACGGACATTGTTAGTGGTTTGTTTGTAGGAAAGAATGTATCTCAGTGGAAGAAGGATCTGATTGAAGAAAGCGAAAAAATTTTTATGAGTGGCCTAGAACAAGCGAGGGAGGGAGCCTTACAAAGCGAACCATCACCAAACAAATTAAAAACGAATCATCCAGAGTATGATTGCCGTTCTATGGGGTGATTCATAAAGTAGATTTCTATTACATGCAAAAATGTCTATATAAGTCTATCTTACTGCAACTCTCTTTGCTTTTCTAACTCTTGTTGTGCTATCTGTTTCGCTTCCTTGAGTATCTTCATCTGTTGTTGTCTTTCCAACCCTTCTTTAATCATACGTTCTCTTCTTTCCTCCTTCGTTTCTGTGTATCCTTTCTTCATATTCTTCTTAGAAGAATTAATCCCCGAGGTCTCTTCTTCTTCTTCTTCTTGTTCTTTCATCATTCTTTCGATAGCTTGATGCAACTGATTGAGCTTCTTGAAATTTTCCCTAAACCTATCATGAGAAATCAGCGTCACATACTTCAAATACTCCTGACTAACAAAACAATTCAACTCTTCATCATCAACATCTTGAAATCCAATAGGTATATCCAATTTGATGCTTATGCGAATCGCCACATTGAAATTATTCCCAATCCCTGATTCTCTAAACCCATTATTCATGGCCAAAATATACAACCGCTGTGCCATGGCTTCATCGCGACATTTCACATGCAAGATCACTGCTTCGAATTTGTACAATATACTTCTAGAACTAGCGTCAATTGGGAAATTTGTCGTATCGTATTTGAACGGAATGCTGTCGTACCAATTATCCAAATCCTTGGGGTCATGGGTGACGAATAGCCAATGACCATGGTTTCCTTTGGATACAATTGACGTGGAATCGGATGATTTGACACCTTCTAGAAATACAGAGACTCGGCCGGAACATGAAGAGGTGGTGACCATGTCCTTGTGGGAATTGATGAGGTTGATGATGGGGATGCAGAATTCATCGATGATTCCTTTGGGAGATGCATCGAGGTTGTTGGGTCCATTGGATGAGATTTCCTGTAATATACTTAGTTTCTTTTGATCGAACGAATTCTGCATGATGGTTGTTGGTGAAGTGATGGAAAGAGATGTGAAGAGATGGAATACTGTTAATCTTAGGTGGAAAAAAAAATTGGTTCTCGATCGACCGCTATTTCATTAAATCTATATATGCTTGCCTCGTTTCTATTTCAATGCCATCAAGAATTTCTGTTCATCGTCAGCACTGAACTGGAAGATTGTTTTCAATACTGGCAATAATTGTTCACGTTGTTCTTTATGTTGGAAGAACCCCAATAACACATTCTTCAAATAGGCTATATTCATTGCTTGTTCGTCCCCACCTTTCTTCTCTGATGAATCTACTGCTTTAGTTTTCTCGTCTTGAGATGGTACAGAAACCGAACTTTTTCTATCTTTCAAATGCATGTATTGTTGGTTTAACATTTTGAAGTTCTTGGATAATCGTTCAAATCTTAAAGTATTGTCTTCGTTTAATTTCTTTAAATTGTTATTGTAATTCTCGAGTTCTTTCACTTTTGTGGTAGAGTTATTCAATGCAGTTCTTAAGGTTTCAATTGTCGATGTCATTTCCTTTGCAATTTGATTTTGGTTGTCGACTTCAGCGTCATCAGCTCTGTTTTGTTCAACTTGTGCTAATGACAATTTACTCTCCAAATGTTCGATCTTCACTTTATAGTCATTGATCAGCTCTTTTAACTCATCGAATTCACGTTGCTTTCTTTTAACAATTGATATGTTGGATCTTTCCAAATCATTCTTCTCCTCCAAAATGTTACTAATTTCAACTTTGGATTCTTGCTTCTGCTGTTTCAACATCTCCTCGGCATCAATCAACAATCTTCTCATATTCGAGGTTTCTCTCGTTCTTTCCTGTAATAAATTTCTTGCCTCGGTCAAATCGTCTTCCAAACTCTCAATACGTAAACTGTACTCCTTTGATTTCATCATGATTTCTTCATGCTGTTTCTTGTATGATAATATATCATTGGCAGAATTGGACTTATCTGCAAGTACAGTATCCAACTTGTTCTTTGTCTTCTCTAATTCGTTCACCACCGATTGTTTGTCCTGCTGTAATTTCGTCAATTGTGCACTCAACGATTTGGAGTTGTCCATTAGAACTTCTTGTTTCGTCAACAATTCATTCTTATCTTTTAATAACGACATGGAATTGCCTTGCAAGTCGTTATTAGTTTTGGATAATTGATCGATTTTCGAATTCAATGTTTTGCTGGAACTTTGTAATTCTTCAATTTTAGATTTTAAGTCACTTATATTAGTGTCTTTATGATTTATGGACGTTTTCAAAGATGCAATTTCCAACTTCAATGCGGAATCATTGGTTTTAAATTTGGACAACTCGGTAATTCTCTTATCCAACTTTGTCTTCTCGTCAAGTAAGTTGTCCAACTCCTTTGTTTTGGACTCAAGTTTTTCTTCTGTGATCTTTAATTGCTTGTTCAATCCTTGAATTTGCTTACGAAGTTGATCTTCCGATTTCTTGCTAGCAATGTCATTTTCTTCTGAGTTTCGAGTAGTCTCTTGTAATTTATTCTGTAGTTCCTTATTCTCTTTAGTTTTTGCATTAAATCTGGCCTCCCAATTCTTGACTTGCAAAGTCAACAATTCTAAGTCTTCAGTCGAGCTGTTGGTAGTTGATGAAACATCTGTTGTTGAATTTTTTGTTTCTTTGTTTTCCTTTTCTTTCATTTCTTTTATCTCTGTTTTATAAGTGACTAATTCATTACCGATTTCTTTAACCAGATCTCTCAAGTCCTCAATCTCCTCTTTTTTATCTTGTAACTGCTCCTTTAAGGTTGTTATTCTCCCGTTTAATTCGTCAATGTCAGATTCCTTTTCGGATAATTGAGACTTCAATTCAGAAATAATCGAATCTGTATCCAGAGAAATATCTTTGTTTTTAGTTACCTCGTTTGAAACATCTTTGTTATCAGTCGCCGGTTGGTTCTCATTCTTCGAGTCTGAATCTGCGACAACAGAACGGCCACTTTTGGCAACGTCTCCCTCTTGTGATTGTTCCGACTTTTCGTTTAGACCACTAATTTCTTTCTCCTTGTCTACTATTTCAGTCTTTAATTTTTCAATCTCGGATACTTGATCTTTAAGTTCGCTGCGCAAACTACCTAGCTCGCCGGTCTTTTCTTCAAGTTCTTTATTCAATTTATCATTTGCATTGTTGATCTTTTCCAACTCGCTGCTCATTCCATCAACTTCCTTCTGTAAGACTTCATTCTTGCTCTTGATTTTCAGCAATTCTTTCAAATCGTCTGTCATATCCTTGTTGCCCTCTTCTAGTTTAACTATCTTGAAATTCATGCTGTTGTTGTCTTTTGTCAATTTCCTGATTTCACTATTCAACAATTTAGTCTTTTCATTCAATCCATCCAAGTACTCCACCAATAACTTCCCTTCAGAAATTGAACTGATGGGGGTATTCTCTTGTAAAAGCTTCTCGAATATTTTGATTACTTCGTTTTTCTTTTTTTCTATTTTGTATGCATCCAATAAAATTGGATACTTCTCTTCGTATTTGGCAAACTTTTTTAATTTGGATTTTATGGGTAACGGAAGGTTGTCATCTTCGGAAACAGAAGTAAAAGAATTGTTGACTTCATTTTCACCAGTAGATTCACCTGCTGAAGTTGCGGTAGTTGGTGTTGAACCCGTTGTGACTGGGGTTGATTCAATGGAAGTCGATGCTGCTCCCTCTGTTGTTGGTATTGGAGTCGCTGCTTTTGATTTGGACTCTCCCGACGGTGATTCTGTTATTTCTGCATCCTTTGGTTGAGTCAATTGTGATGCATCAGGGGTTTCAGTAGCCATCACCTTGGCACTTTGTTGAAGTTCGTTATAAGCTTCCAATTTCCTGGATGATTGTTGCGGATTTTGTGTTTGATCCGACAAGCTGTTCAACTCATTGAACACATCTTCGGAAAAGTTCTTGAGCTTGGAAAACATTATGAACTGTTTAGGAATGGTCCAATACTCGGTATGCAATACAGGTTGTTCTAATTTGACGTAGGAGTTTGGTCTGTCAAAAAATTGTCGCCGAGTCGTGGCAATTAGAACCGTAAGAAATCTTTGCGTGTGCGTTGTGCGATTTGGGTAAAATTACAAAAACCTTCGTCGCATATAGCAGATTTTTTTTTTTGCCTTTATCTATCTACACCAAAAAGTATACCATAATACGATAGATAGACATATTCCCCAACAATACTTGCATTTTCCTTGGACAGATGATAACAAAAGACACTAGGCTAACAATATCAAGAATAAGATTTAACTTGGAAGAATTAGCAAATTTACTAGATGAGAGGAAGAACATTTACGAGTTAGATTTGACACCGTCAAACAATGACACCCTTGACTTGATAACCTTGATCCTGAAAACTAGCCAATACTTCAGGTTTGTGGAAAATGATATTGACAGTGAAACTGACTATCACGAGAAAGAAAACCTAAGTTCGGAGTTTGAAGATTTGGTCAAACAATATAACGAAATTTACTTGGAACTTTCGGAGGAATCAAATTTAGATATCTCAGAATATCGTTATACCTATACCCGATCGACCGCCAATGGTGATATCGCAAATAATGTTCATAAATCAGTACGGTTCAAAGACACACCTGACGACAATGATGCCAGTGAATTAATGGGGACGCGACATGCATTCAAGCCTTACAAAGATGATCCGGAGGATGAAGAGTCATCGGTTTCACCCGAAGAAGTATCCAACCATCAAATGTTTGCTCAACATCAACAAACAATGATGAGACAAGATCAAGATTTGGATACCTTACACCATCTGATATCGCGTCAATATATGATGGGTCAAGATATCAATCAAGAATTGGACGACCAGCTAATAATCTTGAACGATTTAGAACAAGGTGTGGATCAATCGTTGAGTAGATTAGGGATTGCTAATCGGAGGATAAGGAACTTTAGAAATCTCATGCGGGAAAACGGCAGTCTAGTGACGATTTGTACCTTGACGGTGATCTTGATCTTACTATTAGTTGTGCTCAACTAAGATGATAAACTAACAAACGACACAATTTGTGTATTTCCTACGTTTATATTATTTTATGTTATACTATTCTTATAATCTGATAGATGTTTTATGTATGTTTTTTTTGAATTTATTCGTATCTTCACCTGATTTGTATGGCCTTTTGCTAAAGATTATTGTTACACGGCGAAGGTGGGTGGGGCGGACATATGGTCTTAGACGTCTATTGGGGATTAAAAATTAAACTCGTCGTGCTCTTCTTCTTCGCTATTAAAAAACCAGATGAATATGATGATATCACTGTATACAATAAGACCACCAACTATACTCATGACAGTGGCCCCGACCTCAATCAATCCACAATGATAGAATGTCAATGGCAACGCAATCCCACTGACAATCAAAAACCCTGTCAAATATTTGCCAAATTCTTGTATCGGAGATTGGGTGGAATCGTTGGCATTACCGTAATCATTAAACGTTAAAAAATTGTAATCTCTGGCCAGCTCGATGGAATTGGCTATTAAATTGGGCAATGGGGCTAGAAGGAAAATCAATATTACCCATAATGTGTGGTAGTTGTTGTATAATGCACATGATAATAATATCAATAAGAATCCTGAGGCTAAAAATGCCGATAAGAATATGATTTTGTTTAATGGGTTCATGGTATGGTTGGTTGTATTAGTTGTGGATTATTAATGTATGGGTATTAAATGACGAGAAATAAATAGAGATAGTGGCAAGGAACAAATAAGAAGGGGAGACTTCAACTGATGCCTGAATCTATTGGGGTAGTGTTGGTAGAATGAACAAACAAACAAGGCACGTTAAGTGGTGTTAATTGCTGTCGATGTGATTTGGGTTGAACCTTAGGGTAGAGAGGTGGTTGGTGGTGGTTTGTAGTACCGGAGTGTATTGGTGAATGCTAAGTGGAATTCGAAATTCATGTTTTTTTTTTCTGACTGGTTTTGTCTTGGTCCACTTTGTATGTACTATGATATAATTGATTTGACTATAAACAAGATCCTACTAAAATTCCACTATATACTACAAATTGTCAACTTTAACATTTTCCACAGTTTCATCCTCTTTCGTCCATTTCCAAGAATCCGCTGGTCTCAGTTTGGTTACTCTGGTGACAATACAATTGCCGTCCCCGTCACATTCTGTGGTAACCTTCGTAAATTTAACTTCATTAGTGTCCAAATCCGTGTATGTGTTCGATTTCACAGACGTGCTAACAACCTTTTGACTGAAGTCATCTCCTTTGGTTTCAGACAATTTTTGCAACCGCTGCTTTCTTTGTTCTATGTTCTTCTTTTTCTGTTCCAATAAGTCTTGATACTGCTCGTTTTTCCACTTCAAATATCCATCATATGAGTCAAAAAACACACCCTGTCCTTTCAAATCAAATTGTCCTGGATTATTTGACTGTGCGGTAGTGTTTTCTTTCATGGCATTGAAGAAATCTTCCTTGGTCAAGATATCATTTTTCAAATACTTGTTCTTGAAATTTAACAATTCTACAGGCACTTCGCTATTAGGGAAAAGACATCTCCAATACCCTTGGTCGTCCCACACCGATTTCCCATTTTTGTTCAAACACTCATTATAATAACGAATCGAAGGGCCCTTATACGAATAATAACCGAATGGAGTACTGCCAGTCTTGAAACTGCCAGTAAGGTTGCTGAATTGCTGCAATGGGATAACATTCCACAACTCTCCGAAAATTGGATGGGATTTTGCATCGTCCCCAAAACTGGTTCTGGACTCGTAGAATGGTGGATACTCAAAGAATGTCACTTGTTCTTCATCATCATCATCATATCTGTTCTTTCTAGGGAACCACGAGCGTGAGAAATTCTTGGCCGTGTCTGTCAAATCATCGCCAACGTGCTTCGATATATCGTAGATTGATGAAGTCAAGCTTCCCAAATTGGTTAACAACTTGTCGAAACTCTCGACATATTTGTCTGTTTCGTTATTTGAATCATTAGATTCTAGCTTTGATAAGTCTTGATCTTTCTTGTTAGACATTTGCAATTTGAAACGTGGTGTTTTGGTTGAAGAAATAAGGAGGGCAAATAAATCTTATTTTGCTCTGAATATTGGTCGCGGAGAAAAATGTCCTGACTACACCTGAATTCTTTTTGCGGCATTATTAGATTTTGTTTCTATTTAGTTCTACACCTTTCTTTCCTACCTTCGACTTGACTATTTACATATCTATCTGCAATTTTTCTATTTACAATGCTTCTAGAGCCATGGTTAATCTTCGTCTAAATTCTTGTTCCCCCATCAAGTCAATAAAATGAGGTATGGACAATCCTGGTTTACCCCCACTCAAGGCAAATCTTAAACTCATGAATATGTTCTTTTTTAGAATTCCTTCGTTCGACAATTTATCCACAATATCTTCAAATCCATTAGCCAATGCATATTCTATTATGTATCTGGTTTGGTCGTTGGGGACTTTAACTTGGGAATAGTCAACATCTTGGAAAAGATACATGTGATTAGTTTCGATATCATTGATTGAAGTAATATTGGGTCCAATATATTTCAACAATTTATACAAATATTCCTTGGATTGGTTGCTGAATTCTTGGAAACGTGGATAGTAAACTTCGGCGATTTCTTCCAATTCTTCCGGATTCTCGAGTTTTTTAGTCAAATGAAGTTTGTTGAAATAATATAATTTCAGATCATTGACTTTGGCATTTCCTTTTGTTAAATGATCTACTGAAAAGTGATTGACAATATCGGGTAAAGTCATATACTCATTGAACTTCTCTCCATTTTCCCTAACGGGCGCCCAGCCAAACAATGCAACGAAATTAACCAACGCCTCTGGCAATATCCCATCATCTTTCAATTTCAAAATGTTTAAATCGCCGCTTCTCTTGGACAATTTCTTATCTTTCAATGAAGTAAGCAACGGAATGTGGATGTATTGTGGCAGTTCCCACCCAAAGGCAGCATACATGGCAATATGTTTTGGTGTCGAAGGGAGCCATTCCTCGCCACGTACGACATGCGTAATTTTCATTAAATGATCGTCGACAACATTAGCAAAATGGTAAGTTGGCATTCCGTCATTTTTCACAATCACGAAATCATCATATCTTCGATCCTTTTCATTATATTGTGGTTGAAGATTTATTTCTCCATGTAGAAAATCCTTGAAAGGTGGGTATTTTTCCGGAGATTTGAATCTAATCACATATGGTAAATCTTCATTCTTAATGTCCTTCTCGTCAATACATTTTCTATCATACGTTACATTGGTTGGCGGTTTCAATTTCTGTGCGGATTCACGCAATTCCAATAATCGTTCTTTTGAACAATAACACTTATACGCTAGTCCCTTTGCGAGTAATTCATCAGCATATTTCTTATAAATTTCTTTCCTGTCGGATTGTCTATATGGACCGTACGCTCCTCCTTCCTGTGGTCCTTCGTCGATTTCCAAATTACACCATTTTAAAGTGTCATATATATTCTGTTCTGCCCCTGAAACTAATCTTGTTCTGTCGGTGTCTTCGAGTCGTAATATAAATGAACCACCGGTGCTTTTGGCTAATAGGTAGTTGTATAATGCTGTTCTTAATGATCCAAGATGTAGAAACCCCGTGGGTGATGGTGCAAATCTTGTTCTCACTGGTGAAGCGGAAGTTGAACGGGTCGTGCTTGAATCGGAACTTATCTGGTTTGAAAGTTCAGCTAAACTACTCTTCAAAAGTGACGCAGCCTTCGAGTACTTTCTCACCAATGGCTGTATCTGTTTCATGCCAATAAACGAAATCTGGAGGAACCTTTCGATTGGACTGTTATGTACTGAAAAAAAAAAAAAAAACCATCTAAAACTTGACAAACTATTTCGGATCTGCAATTGGTAGCGATTCAATTTGTCTATTAAAGTAATATAATTCTATTAATAATACACGTTCCTAAAGTGCAAAGTCTAACATCTTCTGATCCATAACTCCGTTTTTATCTTCCTTCGCGTGAATATATGGTCCAGTAAAAATACAATGAACAACCATATCAGGATGGTAGTACAAACCAGTCAACAATTTTGGTGTGACAAGGAAATATTGCGACATGTTGTTCTGACAAGCAGTATGAACCAAATAACGATGGGCCATCTTTTCATTGTTGGGATCCATTCCTTGATTTATTTCGTCAACGATTCTAAACGGGGCATCCGTCAACCCTTGCAATGACATGATATAAAAGATTGTGGATACAGCTCGCTCACCACCAGATTGTGATTGATGGTCCAAAACTTTCAATTCAGATTCTTGTCTAAATTTAACAAGAATCTGTAATTTCCAGTCTTTGAACCTATCCAGTTTAGCAAGTTGTACTCTTCCATCACTGGCAACTTTGGCGAACCTTCTATTAAACGCCAAAGATATTTTGTCAACTAAATCGGTTAGCTCACCTTCGTATTTTTCTTGAAGAAGACCGATTTGTTTGTCCAATTGTTCTTTCTTTGTTTCAAGCTCTGGCAAGAACATTTCAGCATCTTTAATGTCCTGTAATTTCCTTTTCAATGCTTCGATGGAACCTCTATCGGCTGTCGTCAAGAGGGATAGCTCGTCTTTCAATAACTCAATTTTCAGAACTATTGTAGCTTCGGTGAATGTTCCGTTATCCACATATTCCTTTGCGAGATCAGCTAAACGGTTACGTTCTTCATCTGTATAAGCTTCGTTTTGACGTTCAATTTCAATATAAGCGTCACTTTGTTTGATTTCGTCATATTCCCGCTTGTAACGGATAAAATCTTCTTTTAACTTCTCTTGTAATCTCTCCAACTCATGCAATAATGATTCGGCTGAACGTTTTCTATTCTTTAAATTGATTATCTTTATCATCTGGACCCGCGCATCATTATCTTTATTGGCCATTTCTATCAAGAGATTGGATATGGCAAGTGAAGCATCTGCGTAGGCGGTTTGCTTCTGTTGGATCCTTTGTTCGCATGCGTGGACTTTCTGCGTGTAATCTTTATTGGCGTCTCTTTCGAGTTTCTGTGCCTTTTCCCGCCTGAGTCCAATTTTGGTGGTTAATTGGCTTGCCCGTTTTGCAGCTTCGTTTATGTCATGTTGCTGACGCTTAACCTCATTTATCTGTTGTTTGATTTCGCTACCAATTTGATTGTAACGGTCAATTTTTCTCTTCTGTTCTTCATATATGGGAACCTTTTCAGTAATTTTTTCTGTGAGAAGTTCGATTTCTTTCCTAATCGTGTCTTTACTTTCCTGAGACATGCCTTGGATACCTAAAAATTGTGCTTTGGGAACCTTCTCCGTGACATAATAAGATTGCTGTGAACCATACCTTGATCTTTGGATGTTGTATATTGTATCCCCAGAAACAAATTTCATAAACGGGACTTTTCCTGTGGGTGATTCGCTCGTCAATTTCTTCACTTGATTATTCGACAACGGGTGTAGACTAACAGGGATCGTATGTATCTTGGCTGTATTGTAAAGCATCGATAGAACTTCCTTTGGACCAGTGATAAAATCTGAGAGGTAGCCATCAAAACCCAAGGACTGCAACTGTTCCCTGTTGAATTTTGCATCTGGATCAAGAATTGAATTTACCAATCTCACTGGTGTGTTGGTGTTCGAACTCTCTGAAAACCGACTGAATATATCGAGATTTGCGTTTGACGTCACCGTGAAGGCAAACAAGGAATTATTATCAATTATCTTCTCTATTGCGGGGGCATAACGTACGTCTGTCACATTACAGGACACAACCGGAGCTTCAAAATATTTGCCTTCATATTCGGATTTGTTCCTCAACAGCTTGTGGGCAGTAAATGATTCATCACGAAGTCTGTAGTTTCTTGATCGCCGCGCGTCCGCGATTAACACATCCAACTTGTCTTCACTTTCAAGACTGTGCTCTAGTGTCCTTTTCCTGCCAGCTACGCTTCTCAATTCATTTTGGCAATCGTTTCTAATGGCAGTCTCCTCTTCTATTTTATCTTCAATTTCTCGTATTTCGTGCCTTTTGCTAGTGACTTGTTCCACCAACTCGATAATCTTCGCTTCATCAACCGGTGGTAAACTCTGCTGTTCTTCGATCATTTTCTGAATCTCAAGATTCACCTCCTCGAGCTCTTTCTTTTTCTGTTCAGCTTTACTCTTATATGATTTTACATGTGCAATGAGCTCGACAATTTCGTCCGAACATTCTTTTTGTGTTTTCGTGTGCTGGTCGACACGCAAGTCAAATCCTCTAGCCGATTTCTTGAGCTTCTCATACTTCTCTGACTCCTGCTCTATCATAGCCTCCGATTCTTGAATTGATTCTTCTAGAGGTTTGAAATTTGCCTGGAACGATCGAAGTTTATTCCTTGCGTGGTCTCTTGCCATTTTAAGATGGGTTCGTTGCTTCTTCAAGTCTTGGTACTTTGCATAGGGAATTAATAGCGTATGGTTCGTAATCTCCACGGCCTTTCTCTCGTATTCCTCTAACCTTTTTGCCTCTTCTTCCAATTTAGTCTTTTCGTCTTGCAATTTGGACAATCTTGATTTAAGCTCTTGAATCTTGTTGAAATATATCTGGCTATTGTTATCATGGCCGATCAACTCTTCATGCATACGCAATAGATGACCATCTCCTAATGTCCTCTCCGTTTCCATCAAGAGTTTTTCTGGCGACAATCCAGCAAATTCTGCAACTCGTTCCTGTGGTAAAAAGTGACAAAGGTTATCCAACTGAATATTGAACTTTGATCTTACGTTCTTGACCTTGCTTTCTGTTGCCCGCATTCCATTAATAGTCCAGATTGAATCTTTCGCACTAAACAGTCGTTTGATTACAATTGGTGGTTTACCATCAAAGTTTTCCAACGTAATTTCCACCGCCGCTTGTTCGTGTCCGGTTTTAATCATAGTCTTTAGGTTCTTACGTTTGATCAAACTTATGTTTCCTGCAAGACCAATACAAATCGAAGCTACCAATGTACTTTTGCCAGTCCCATTAGGACCAATGATCATGTTCAATGTAGGCGACAAGGTAAACTCGGTGTATGAGTAAGTAGTGAAGTTCCACACCTTGACACTTCTGATAAATCCTGGTCTAAATGGGACCGGCTGTGAAACTTTACGTCTCTTCAAAGTTGACCCGTTTACTTCTGTTGTTGTTGTTGTTGTTGTTGTCATTTCATATCTTTGATTGCCAGGTTCTGGTAAAGGGACCATGAGCTTCTCGTGTAGTAAAACGATAAAAGAATGAAGAAAAAATTTGGGTCCATTCTTTCCACTGTGGTGAAGTTTCTATTTTTTTTTTTATTGCTCACTGAAAGAACGCGTCTTCCATTATCAATTACCCATCTCCAATTGACAATGGTATTCAATGGATATACGTGACTGTCATTTGTGCCTTGCCTGCCCTTATATTCTTAATTGTGTGATAGTCACATCAATCTAGAATCATCTGATAATCTTCTCAAAAGGTAAGTATGATCTATTACATATGGCTTCTGAATCATTCCTCCTCAAATCAGTCGAATGCAACAAGGGCAATATGGTGGAATTGATTTCTATTTTGGTATCACTTCTAACTTTGACTACCCTGTTGATGTCGGCGAACTTCTTACTCTGGATAACTGGTGATTGTAACTCTAAGTGTTACTGATCGAGCTTTCGTGGTGGTAATCGTCCCTGAAAGTCGTGCGTACGCCGATTTCCTGTGTCTTTTTTTTGTTTACGTTTTCACTTTTCTGAAACATAAAAATTTTGTTTTGCCAGGGCCACCGCCACTGTACCACACACCAAGATCAAATAGCAAAAAATGGTATGTTCATTCAAGATAGTATCGACTCCATTTATGTCAGTTATACTAACACGTTGCTTTGGTTGTTGTTTAGTCGCAAAATACGAAAACTTACAGAGATGCATTTGCCCTTTTCGATAAAAAAGGTACTGGTAAAATTCCAGTTGAACACTTGGGTGATTTATTAAGATCCGTTGGTCAAAACCCAACCTTGGCTGAAATAGCAGAATTACAAAAAACTATTAAAGGAAATGAATTTGATTTCGACACATATCAAGAAATTATCAATAGACCAGACGGTTTCAAACCATTGGGATTACCAGAAGATTACATCAAAGGTTTCCAAGTCTTCGATAAAGAAGGTACTGGTTACATTGGAGTTGGTGAATTAAGATATATATTGACTTCTATTGGTGAAAAATTGACCGATTCTGAAGTTGACGAATTATTGAAAGGAGTTAATGTTACTGCTGATGGTAACGTGGACTATGTTGAATTCGTCAAATCCATTTTGGATCAATAGATACAACGACCAAACATACAAGTATGTACGACTAGATAGAGTTATTGTTTAATTCAAATAAGATACCATTTTATTTTTGTGATTGTCACAAGCTTTGATGCAACTGCCAAATCAAATCAAAGAGAGCCTAAGAAAAATAGACCAACAGAAGTGTGCTGTGCTGAAAAAAAAAAAAATTAATCTTGCAGCACACGTTACCTACAACCCACCAATGACAGACAGTATAGATATAACGGCGAAGAAGCTAGAAAACGAATTACCTGACCTTAGGCGTGATGAGAGATTTCATTTAACTCCCAATGAAAGACTCCAAGCTGTGGTCACCACGGGTGCAATTATCGGAGGGTTGGCAGGGTTCTATGATGGGGTAAAATCGTCATCGCTTCGGTATTTGACAGAAAATGCCCATAGGTTACCCAAAACAGTAGGAGGTTGGTATTTCTACCACAAAAAAAAGAACTATATCATGGTTGTCTCGGGTGTGAAACAAGCATTCAAGACAAGTGTGAAATTCGGTGGTGCAATTGGAGGTTTTTTTGGGTTGGAGTATTTATTGGATTCTGTCAGAGGTAACACGATTGATTTCTTAAACACCACTACAGCAGCATTGATAACGTCGACAGCTTACGCCAGATATAACCAGCTAAGTTATATACAGACAAAGAAAATGATGTTTAAAGGAACTGCCTTGGGTTTGGTTCTCGGGTTAGCACAAGATCACTTGATTCATGCTAGACAAGGACGAGTGTGGTATTTCGATAAGTACGTACATGGAGAACAGTTGGTATAAAGATAATAATATTAATAATTAATAATAAAACAATTCCGTCTATTCTTCTTCATCACTATCATCAAGGTCAGGTACTGGATATTTCAATAACGCAGCAATACCAGTCAACTGGTTTAATTGAATACCTGATTCGTGTAGACTAGAAAAGATGTAGACATCAGCACCCAAAATTTTTGCTTGTTCGGTTAAATCTATGTACTGTCTTCTTTCTTCGATATCATCACTCCTGAATAATGCATCCGACACCATTAGATATCTCACCGCATCCATGTTTAATGCCTTGGTGACTTCTTCCAAACCGTACCAAGCTCTTCCATCATCATCATTCAACGCTCTTTGGAAACGCAGCAAAGCTTCCGATTCCTCCAAAAACTTTGTATCCGCCAATCTTTTCTTGGTTTGTGGATCTTCCATGACTTCTTCTAGGCCTTGCAAATAGCCAGTAGATGAATGTGTTATCAAGAATTTATTCTTATTTTTCAATATACTTGAATAAATCTTGTTTTCTTTACCAGAATTTTGCAAATCCAAACACTCTTGAATCAATCTGTCATATAATGTTTTGGCCAAAAATCCAGGTGAGGACAAAATGATCACTTTTAATCTATCAAAATCAAAATGTCTGGTCATAGTGGAAATTATCATGTTGAAAAACGAATTCATGGCCTTGTCTAAATCTCTGGTTCCATATTCATTGTTCTTTCGTGGAATGGATTTTTCAACTTTAGCTTGTAAAACCGTCATGGATTCGGTGACATAACAAATATGAGCCACCCCTTCTTGAAAAACAACCGCTCCTATATCTGCCTTTTTCTCAATTGAACATAAATCACCTAACAATTTCATGTCATATTCATCCCAGTTATCTTTGGTAATGGTCAATTCTTTGTTCAATTCAACTTCCGCTGTATGGTAACTGTTTAATGGGATATATTCTTGTTGAATTAATGATTTACCATTGACTCTCATGGTTTGATCGGATGCAACATAATCAATATCTTCAACCAAAAGTCTTAATTTGACCAGAATCTTTTCCAGCTTGCTCTTACCTTTAGTCAATTGAGCTTGGTTTCCCTTTTTCACATTTCGATGAGTAACCAATTGTACGGTATCCCCTTTTTTAAGTAAGTTGTATAAATACCATAAATCTTCGGAATCTTCTGGGATCAATGTGACGGCAACATTCTTGTCCTTCAATTTAGCTTTATTTTTAACTTGCATTGTGTGTGTCTGTTGTATAAGTGTTTAGGGGATTCTTGGTAATTATCCCTTGGCTACTTTTTTTTTATTTTGTTCTTTTTTTTTTCACCACATGCGGTGTACCCAATTACGTATTTGCTAGATGTAAGATCCCCCGCCCCCTGCATCCCACAACGTAGTTGCTCATTTATATGTTCATGTTATGTAAAAATAGTTTAACATTAACTAATATAGTGTTTTATATATACATCTATTTAACTTCAGCTTTAACAATAGAAGTGTTCTTACATAATTCGCCCTTTTCGTTAACCAATTTCTTTGGTTCTTTACCTTCTTCAGTATAGGTAACTTCGAAGCTTTCGTTGGTAGAGAAATGTGGTTGAACAGCTTCCCAAATCTTTTTCTTTGGGTTCAATTGTTTTTCTGGGGTACCATTGAAACCTTCAAAGAAGATCTTGTCACCAGGTTTAGATCCAGCTGGTGGGTTAACAAATTCAACTTTGTCAGCTTCAGAAGCACAAAGTACCATGGCACAAGATTTCACACCTCTCATGGTAACTGGTTTCAAGTTGGCGACAACTACAACATATCTCTTTTGCATTTCTTCGATTGGAATGTATTTCACCAAACCAGAACAAACAATTCTTGGACCTTCTTCGTCTCCCATGTTGATGGTGGACATATATAAGGAATCGGCGTTTGGATGTTTTTCGGCCTTTTCAATGAAACCAACTCTGAAATCAATCATAGATGGGTTTGGCGGAACAGCTGCAGCAGCAGCTGGTTTGCTCTTTTCAGCATTGGCTTTAGCCTTGGCGGCCTTTTTGGCTTCCTTGGCAGCAGCTCTGGCTTTCTTTTCTTCTTCAGTTAATTCTTTTCTTTGACCTTCTGCCAAAAGAGGTGGTTTGTCATCAGATGCTTTAGATTTGGCTTTCGGTTCTGGGGTGGCTGATTTTTCACCATCTTTGCCGGCAGCTGGTTTCTTCTTTTCTTTGATTTCTCTTGGAATGTCAATTTCGTAGTCGATCGTGATTGGCTCTGGGACAGTGACTAAAGTGTTTTGAACTAAATCAACCCATCTGAGAACATGTCTGAATTTTGCTAGATCTTCTTTGCTGGTCCATTTAGAAGCTAATGGGAAAACTTTTTCAAAAACGACCAAGTCTGAGGAGCTTGGGACATTTCCGACAATGAAGGTTTTGGATCTCAATGAGTCATTTAATTCAACTAAGGTGTCTTTTTCATCAAGTCTCTTGGACAAAGTTTCGAATTGTGATGCTAATGCCTTTTGTTCTGCGGTCAATTCTGGGAATTTGCTAGAATCTGCGCTTGAAATATCGGCTAATGATATCTTGGAAAATTTGGTGATGAAGTCGGACATGATGTGGGGTGTGGCCTCTTGTAGAATTCTGTTGAATTGAAAAATTCTTGCTCTAGATGAGTGATTTTGGGTTAGAGAGATTAAAGTGTTCAAGTGGAAAAATTTTTTAGGCTTACATAGGTCAGGAAATTTACACTACCCTCACGTGACTCATGCTATTTATTTACTATTAACATCGCAATGCTATTATTGAGGGGGGAAACAATGAGTGCAAAGACTTTGACTCAATAATAGGGTCACTTTGGAAATTATTTGAGGATTGTTTCTTTTTGGAGAGTTTGGTTGGAATACATGGTGCAAGTTTTTATTAGGTTTTACTGCAAAATTTCGTTAATATTCCACTGTCAAATATACACATCTGAACGACCACATTCGTATTTTTCTACTTCTGTCTCTACTCTCTACAAATATCATCAACCATTGATCTCTTGGTTTGTGTAGCTTTCGTTTTACATTTTATGGAGCAACTCGATTGCCAAGTCCTTTCGGCTAACCATCTTGTGGATATCTGGTCCTAAACGAGACGGAACGGAGGACAGGACAGCGGAAAAGAGCGAAGCAGGAACTCAAAAAAAAAAATAGTCGTGATCCATTCCCATTAAGGTTGTTTCTGGACAAACGGCAGTCGATAACAGACATAAATATTAGATGAGTTTACTCATAAACCAAGACAATGAATATTAATCAAGAAGAGCCGAGCAGTTCTATTATATCCAATATAGATAGCGGCGACGATGGCCCAACTAAAACGGTATGTAATCCTATGGACAACAGAAAAACAACCAAGCCAACTGCCAGTATGAAGGCAATTGTCGTCCCTTTATCTTGCATGAACGATGTTATTAACATAAAAAAACGTTGTTTCACATAGAAACGTAAGAAGACCTCCCGAGCATGTAACCACTGCCATAAGACACACATGACATGTGACTCTGGACGTCCGTGCAAAAGATGTATTCAAAAAGGTCTACAATCTACATGTGAAGATGCACCAAGGAAAAGAAAGAAATATCTTGCAGACGTACCGAATTCGTCTTTGCTAACAAGTCGAAGTATAAATAGTGTCAACCTGTCGTTTGCTTCTCCTGCACAAACCCTGGAAGTACTGATGCCAATACAAGAACAACAACAACACCAACCACAGCCACTGCAGGTAACGACACAACAAAGGCAATCACTGCTGCCTATTGGAGCAGCATCTCACCTTGGTCGACAGAATTCAATTAGAAGTGAGTCTGTATCTAGCACTATTATCCCACCGACTCCTGCTGCTAACTATTCGTCGAGTCACAAAACGTATCAGGCAACGATGTTCCAGCATAGTTCCACAGCACCGAACTTGATGCATTCAGTTTCGGAGTATTTTCCTGAACTTTATAATCAACAGTTCCAGCCGCCAGAACACCCAAACCAAAAACGAAGAACCAATTTCTTATCATCCGCAGCAGATTTGGAATACGCTACGCTATCTAGTATTCTCCACGAGACATTCGGTCCTCATTCCACATCAAACGAAGGGACTCCTAATTCGCACAACTTTTCACCCGCATTGTCCCCACACAACATGCCGACAACGAACGGAGCACCATCGGCACCACCACCACCACCACCACAACAACAACTTCAACAACTACAACAACAAAAACCCCCTTCTGCGCCGCCTTTGCATATACAAACAAATGGGTTGTCTTCGACCGCACCGACTACGGATTCATCAATCGAAGGTTCTACTGACCATTTAAAGGTAGATTCTTCATACAATAACAAGCCGATGAATCATAAAGCGCCATCTCCACTAAATGCAGCGCGAGCACATGTGTATGACGATACGAGATACCCCAAATGTGATGAAACCATTAACCAATACTTTTTGGGAGAAAATGAATCCGGTCATGTAGTTGTCTTTCCCGATGTTCTAACAGCAATCATGAATATGAAGAATAACGACCCCGCGGTGTACATCGAGCGTAACTCCAAGCTGGAATTATCATTTACCATTGGAGTACCACACGAGGACCATACGAATGGACATCGAGAAGATACATTGTATAAAGAACCAGAGGAAATCTATGCCCAAGTGAATAAACCATTTTCATACACTCCCGGGTATCATTCATTAATTGCGTACTTAAGGAAAAGATTTGACAGGCCCATGTTGGTAAAAATGGCAGAAAGTATGGCTATCTACAGACCATCGTTTATTGCCTGTACGAATTCCTTGAAAGAGCATGACTTGATATTTATGGAGCAATGTTTCCAAAGAACACTATTGACATATGATAATATTATCAGACTAAGCGGTACTCCCACAATTGTTTGGAGAAGAACGGGGGAAATTGCATATGTTGGAAATGAATTTTGCATACTTACAGGATGGACCAGGGAAGAATTGATTGGCAAAGGAAAACGAAGGCTTATTGTTGAACTTTTGGATGATAAATCGGTATTAGAGTATTTTCAGCTTTTTTCGAAGATTGCATTTGGTGATTTCTTGGGTGCAACAATGACGGAATGCACTTTGTTAACACCCAATCCAGAAGTGAAGATACGAACAGGATGTATGTGGACGTTGAAGAGAGATGTTTTTGGTATTCCTATGATGATTGTAGGTAATTTCCTACCGATAATCTAGAGAACTGTGTGGAGTCTGGCAAAAAACAAAAAAGCAAAATAGGTTAAGCAACTTTATACTCATCAAGATATAGATTGTAATATTAATGTAATTCTTAATCAATCACATTTTCTTTTGTGATATCTTTCGATCTGTAATAATTCCACAAAACAATTTTTAAAGGAACTACAACAGAACAACCCGCAAAAAAAAAAGTTGTCTGATAAGAGAGGGAAAGAGAGAAATCCGGGAATAACCTTTAACAATCCCTCCACGTCATTATTCCTTAATAATAATAACAAAAATCAGCCACCAATGCCAAACATATCCATACCATCTGGTTTAACGGCCAATTTGATCTTGTCAGTATCTATCATATGTTTGGGATCATTACAGTTTGGGTATCATATGGCAGAATTGAATTCGCCAGAACTCGTGTTATCCTGTAAATTATCCAGCCCTGGACCCCTTCCATATGAAGAATCTTTTTTTGGTCGCCATGGATTCAAGCAATGTATTCCCATGACTCCTGATCAGATCGGGTTAGTCACGTCGATTTTCTCAATTGGTGGATTATTTGGATCGTTTTATGTGGGTCAATTGGCTGATAAATATGGCAGAAGAAGATCAAGCTTATTGCATTGTTTGCTTTATATTGTTGGATCCGGTATCAATGGACTCAGTAATAGTTATGGAAGTTTGCTCTTGGGAAGGTTCATCTGTGGATTAGGTGCAGGTTCAGCATTGGTTATTACTTCGATTTATATCAATGAGGTTTCACCGCTTGAAACAAAGGGGTTGTTGGGATCGATGAATCAATTGAGTATCAATATTGGAATATTTTTCACACAATTGTTATCGTTGAAATGGTCAAATGATAGTGATTGGAGATGGTTGTTATTTATGGCCACGTTCCTCGCTGTTGTGAATTTAGCAGTTGTGTTGGTTTACTTATACGAATCGCCAGTGTGGTTGGCTAATCAAGGTGATAGTGCCCAAGCATTTACTGTTTTGCATAGATTGAGAGGTGGAAGTTACTCAGTTGCTACGGATGAGGTCAATAGTTGGAAATCAAATGGTGGCTTAAGCACTCCGGAAAGTGAAACTTTGCTTGAAGAAGGTAATGGCGATTCAGCTCCCCTGGAAAGTGGTAGTTCATCGGGTTCAACGCAAAGAGTCACAGTTAAAGATTACGTTACATTACCAGAATATAGAAATTCCCTTATTGCATCTACAGGTATCTTGGTGTTGCAACAGTTCGATGGTATCAATTCGATTATATTTTACGGGGTATCAGTTTTAGTATCCATTTTCCCTAATCATTCTATCATTATCAACTGTTTAATATCTTTGGTCAATGTTGTCGTTACTTTTGTTTCAGCGACTATAGTTGACAAATTGGGTAGAAAGCCGTTATTGTTATTGTCAGTGTCATTCTTGGGGTTCGCAACCATATTGATGGGATTCGGTATTATTTGGACAAACTCGATTCTATCCATAATAGGTACCTTTACATATATTACATTCTTCGCTATCGGATTGGGTCCTATTCCATTTTTGCTTGTTGGTGAAGTCACGCAACCAATTGCCAAGGCGCTGGCCCAAAGTTGGGGTACTAGTATGAATTGGATGGCAACGTTTTTAGTTGGTTATTCGTTCCCCGTCTTAAAAGAGTGGTTGGGAGGGTCTGTTTATTTCTTATTCACGATCATGTGTTTTATCAGTGTATGGTTCATTAAGACCAAGATACCTGAAACCAAAGGAAAGCACTCCTATGCTGAAGTATGGGGACTGTTGTAAGTAAGTTGCATTGTTTTTTGGTAAAGGGTAGCCGTTAGGGCTGCAACCCTAATGCTTGAGTTGTGTGTGTAGAAATTTTGCACTGTTTTTCAAATAAATACTGCATATACTAATTTTTTTTTTCTTGCAACCGCACACAGAGTAAGCGAGAAAGTGAAGTCGCACACAGGAAGGGAAGCGCAGAGACAGAGCGCAGAGGGTTGGGTCGCACCAAGTCGCACTTTCTAACAAAAGATAATTACAAAGAGAAAAATTTCTCATTTCTTCTGGATTTTCGACTGTATCCAACTAGTTATTAACCAACAATGCCTACTAGATTAACTAAAACCAGAAAACACAGAGGTCACGTTTCTGGTATGTAATAATGAATCAACAGATGAAAGAGAAACAGAAGAGAACGAGGGGATATATAGGGAATAATGGAAATTGGGAACGAGTGAAAGGTCCACCACCATAGGCGAAGTGAAAAATCCAGAGTTTTGATGAAGTGAAAAATTTTAAAACCAACCATATAACAAGATCTAGCGAATAAACAAGCGAAATATTGAAGAATGACTAATGTTGTCAAGAAATGGATTCAAAACAACAGTTCAGACCTTTCCCATTTTTACAAGATTTCATTAATTTAATTTTTGTCCCAAGCAAATTTCTTCTTAAACAAAAACATTGAATAATTAGTTTTACTAACAATTTTATTATTATTATAGCCGGTAAGGGTAGAATTGGTAAACACAGAAAGCACCCGGGTGGTAGAGGTAAAGCTGGTGGTCAACATCATCACAGAACCAACTTGGATAAATACCATCCAGGTTACTTCGGTAAAGTTGGTATGAGATACTTCCACAAACAACAAAACCACTTCTGGAGACCAGAAATCAACTTGGACAAATTATGGACCTTAGTTGAATCCGACAAAAAAGAAGAATACTTGACCAAATCTTCTGCTTCCGCTGCCCCAGTGATTGACACTTTGGCTCACGGTTACGGTAAAGTTTTGGGTAAAGGTAGATTACCAGAAGTTCCAGTCATTGTCAAAGCTAGATTTGTTTCTAAATTAGCTGAAGAAAAAATCAGAGCTGTTGGTGGTGTTGTTGAATTAGTTGCTTAAATGGGGGAAGTAGTTTTTCTTTATTCATAATGGAAACGAAAAGAATATATCATTTTACTGTATATTTAATATATAACAAAACATAAAGTTAATTATAGGTTTGTTCATCATACGTTGGCAAATCGCTTTCTGCTATACTCTTATAATCAAAGTAGAACAGCATGTATCTCAATCACGTGATATCAACCAGGGACCGTATCGGTAATAAAAATATCTTATGTTAGTCGTGTAGTATTGTTAAATTACTTTTTGAGGGTTGTTTACGTTTGTTGTATAATATCTTCGATGAGACAACAACTCGAGCCAACAAAAAAATCGATTATAACATAGAAGATCGAATAAGGTGGTCCGTTTTTTGTCTCCCCTTATTCTGTGTTTTTAGCTATCAGCATCTCATCTTCGTTGCTGCTTATACCAAACCTTTCCCAGGAAATTATTAATGGCTAGTTTAAAAAGTGCTACGACAACTCTTAGAAGATTATCAACAACACGTCTATTAAGAACAACAACTACTACTCCTACTACTACTACCACCACTCCAGCATCGACATCATTTATACGCGGTAAACAACCAATCATGAACTCCATTAAAGATTTATCTGAAAACAAATGGCAACCACAAGATGCTCTTCCACCTCACATTAAAGACTTACTTACCGCCGGGTCTGCTCCATCAAATTACATGTTTGCTTTTTTACAAATCATAAGATCCTTAAAGTTTCAAAAGAGAACCGGATGGGTGGAACATGGCATTCACGAACATGCCACCGAGAGTATCGCCGATCACATGTACAGAATGGGGGTGATATCTATGTTAGTTCCGCAAACTGTTGATTCCAACAAATGTGTCAGGATCGCCATTGTTCACGATATCGCCGAGGCCTTGGTGGGTGACATTACACCATACTCCGGAATCAACAAACAGGAAAAGCATCGTCGTGAATTAGCCACCATCCATTATCTTTGTGAAGTTATTAAGCCATACAATGAAGAGTTTTCTAAGGAGTTGTTAGAATTGTGGTTGGATTACGAAGAGATTAGAAATGTGGAAGCAAGATTCGTCAAGGATATTGATAAGTTTGAAATGCTACAAACTGCTTGGGAATATGAGCAACAATACGGGTTGAAACATAATTTGGATCAATTTTATACTGCCAGAAGTGCTATCAAGACCAAGGAAATTGGCGAATTGGCTGGTGCATTGTTGGAAAAAAGAAGCAAGTTAGTTCAAGAATCAAAGGAAAAGGAAAAAGAATCCTCATAGATTGAAAGGATTATTTCTTCTTTTTCTTTGATTTGTTTGCATTACTTATATAGATAAATAGAAAACATAAAAACGATAGAAAATTGCATCAGTTTTAATGTTAGTACTAGTAGTATTTTAGTGGTTGTAATATTTTTATAGAAATTTCGCATCAAAAAATAACCAAACTTTCTTCCGCTCTTCCTTTTGTTTCTTCATTTTACAATTACTAAGGAAAAAAAAAAAGAGAATATTGCCCCTCCTTGACAACTACCAATCCTCCACGTGGAAAGCATGTCTTCAACAGAAGTAATGGAAAAAACAGAAGTCCCTAGTAGGCCCGAGTTTGGCGTTAGTGGGCGAAAAATAGTTTATGATAAGGATGGCAAACCGTATGTTTGAATGTCTTCTATTCAGTTTCACGTAGTACTAATACTAACATTGTTGTTACTGTATGAAGATGTCGAACCTGTAACACATTATTAGATTTCCAATTTGCCACATCAGGATCACCCAAGATTTCAAAACCTCAAGCTCAAGCTCAAGCTCAAGCTCAAGCTCAAGCTCAAGCTCAACCACCAGTCGTGGAACAACAACAAGAAGTTGAACAATCCCGTCCCAAGAAAATAAAGTCAAAATATCCTCAAGATGAACCACCCGATGTGGCCCAATTAGGAAAATCATCCTGGACATTATTGCATTCCATTGCAGCCACATATCCAGAGGAGCCAACCACCAAGGAACAAAGGGACATGAAACTGTTTCTTAATCTTTTTGCTGGGTTTTATCCATGTTGGTTCTGTGGTGAAGATTTCCAAAGGTATATTGCCAAACATGAACCACAAACCAAGAGCCAAGATGAGTTGGGCAAGTGGTTATGTGAAGCTCATAATGACGTGAACAAAAAATTGAACAAACCACAATTCAACTGTGATTTATGGAAAAAAAGATGGAAAGATGGATGGGATAATGAAGAGTAAACTTAAGAGAGGAAATGGGTTAATTCATAATGGATTATGACTGGATAATACCCAATCACGTGATATAGCAACCAATCTTGTATATATAGAGAGCAACAAGTTTGTAACTTGTAGCAAAAAAAAGAAATAGACTATAGAAGTAAATGAAATTTCAACTTTTCAGGTTTTAAAGAGTTCATTATATTATATCATCAAAATGTTCAGCAGACACTTAGCACGTACCATTCAACGGAATAAACAATTTAGACAATTTTCTTTGGCCACCTGGTTCAAATCATGGAAAGATGCTGCTCAATCGCAACGACTCGTGTATCCGCCACCAAGAAGTGAAATTACCACGCGAAATAGGATTATTGACACGTATGTCACCAACAAACAAGAGATATATCCATACCTTGGTGTTAAATCTCCATTACTTTTGAATTTCACGTATGCCACACAAGACAACAACAAGTTCACCAAGGCGTTATTTGATGTCTTGAGTGATAAGGGAAAATATCCTACCAACAAGGAACCCGTATATCTTGTGAACATTCTTGCTGATTCCGAAGGTGGCAGAGAACTTATTTTGGATTATATGGTGAGTTCAATTCCAAGTGTGGTGGTGTTGAAGCATCAATTGCCTAGTGGCGAGACCTACAAGCCAGATGTTGCTAATTTTAATGAGCAAGATATAATAGAGTGGTTAAAGAATGTATAAGAGATGTTGGTTTGCCTTTACCAGATAGTTAGAAATCACAATTTTTGCAAGATCAAACGAAATTGAAATGAAATCGAATTATGGAGGCTTTAGTTCTCTGCAGGAGAATGCCGGTTACTATTGAGTCGTTAAGTTTTAGGTGAAAATTTACATTGTTATTTTTTTTTTTACTGATATAGATCCTTGACTTTGTAGATTCAACATCAAAATCTACGTGTCTTTTTACACGTCCTCGAATCTCTATTAGGTAGTAATTACATTGTAGAAGAAGGATCTGATCAGAATGTACAGCCTGTTCACACAGGGCGACGGCAACGGGGGAATTACAATCGTGTTTACATCCAAAAGAGAAAACCGTTTTACAAGAGATTGAGAATGTTGAAAAGGGAAGGCAGTTGTTGCCAATCAATTTTGATTTACTCCAATTAAATGAAAAATTGGCGGATAGAGAGAACGCGACGGACAGCAAGGATCGTTGTTGTCGGTGAACCAAATATTGATAGTTTTTGTCTATTGTTTTGAGTGCTCCATTCTGTACCACTATAGTTCTTACTCATTTCTAATGATTAGTAATTGTACGCAAAATACACATCACGTGACTCATATTGGCAGAAAGGAGTTACCGTCGGAAATAATACGTAATTCCGGTTTTATCTCGTCTGACAAATATTGTGCATTTCCATTTGTATTTCCACTTCACATCGTACGGCAAAGCATGGGAAGGGCGATGATGACCCACAGTATTTCATTACTACATAAGCTAAAATTCTGTTCGGTATTTGATCTTCAGGTATGAAAAATAACGATGCACAGAAAATGTATAGCCAAATGGAACTCCTACGCTTAACCCAATGGATCTCTTCCATTCCAAATTGACACCAGATTGAGTATTGTGGATCCTCCCGCTATTAATCTTTGGGATATGGTCAATTGCGAGATCGAAATAGGAATTTCATATTCCACATTCTGAATTCCTTTGTCTAACACAGTATGTGAGATCTCTAACGCCTTGCAATTCATACTCTAGTTACCCCTTTTTCATCTTCGTGTTCTTGTTCTTTGACATTTCCATCTGATTCACATATCCTGTCCCCCCCTCTGAAAACATACCACACCGGATATCGAAGTTTTGCACAGGAAAAATTGTGGGTGCGTGACAAATGCAAAAGTCATAAATAGTAATAGTAACAGTAATAGTAAAGGTACAGAAAAAAAAAGAAAAAAATCACCGAAAAACTACAACTCCCATTATAAATATAACCCAAGTTATCTTTCATCATTTCGGTTTTTTTTTTTTTAAAAAACTTTCATTACTATTCTACGTTATTCCAAAATCTTATCATATCTTGAGAAAGTCTTAGCACTACAACTTCAGAACAAACAACCAGAAGGCAAGGACTTTAATTTTATTTTTTCGACTCAATTTTTCCTGTCACGCCCCACCGCTTTTACATTTAAATGGCCCCATTAAAACACCCACAACCAACTTCCAATACGGGCATGCCAACTCCAACCACTGCAGCAACATCTCCAGATTTAGATGTTAACAAGATCCCAATGGTCACCCCAAGACCGTCAACGGCCCACTTACCCCAGAGTATCCCACAACCTCCACCAACTATAACCCAAGCCATGCGTAATAAGAGTGGGTTGCCAGATTCGTTACCCCAAGTTAAATGTTTAGCCAGAGCTCGTATTCCAACCACCCAAGGACCAGATATTTTCTTGCACTTGTACGAAAACAATGTTGACAACAAGGAACACTTAGCCATAGTGTTTGGTGAAGATGTTCGTTCGCGTTCATTATTCAAACATTACGCAGGAGAAACCCAACAAGACAGAATGACCAGGGGTGCTTATATCGGCAGATTGACCCCAGGAAGAACCATTGCCGATACTGATGGAACCCATGAATTGAAATTCGACGCTGAAGGTAACTTGATCATCGATAAGTTGACTTACACAGACCCAACATTGGTAAGAATACACAGTGAGTGTTACACAGGAGAAACCGCTTGGAGTGCACGTTGTGATTGTGGAGAACAATTCGACGAAGCAGGAAGAATAATGGGTGAAGCTGGCCATGGTTGTATGGTATATTTAAGACAAGAAGGTAGAGGTATTGGTTTGGGAGAAAAATTAAAGGCATACAATTTACAAGACCTAGGAGCAGACACTGTGGAAGCCAATTTATTATTGAGACATCCAGCTGATGGAAGAAACTTTTCCTTGGCCACTGCTATTTTGTTGGATTTGGGATTGGTTGAAATTAAATTGTTGACCAATAATCCAGATAAAATAGTAGCTGTGGAAGGTAAACATCAAGAAGTGAAGGTGTTGGAAAGAGTGCCTATGGTGCCTTTGAGTTGGGGAAAGAATGGTGAAAATGGTATCAAGAGTAAAGAAATTGAAGGGTATTTGAGTACCAAGATTGAGAGAATGGGCCATTTGTTAGAAAAACCAATAAAGATTTAACTGTCACGTAATAATAAATAGAGAAAACAAAAACAACAATAAAAAAAAATCACAAATGTAAAAACATAAAATGATATTTGATGAAGGAGGAGTTACTGGTAATATATATTGATTTGTTAAACATTGCTAAATATATACCTTTTTGGACTGTAGAACTATAATGCAGAGTTTAGCAGCCAATATTAAGCTTTTTCTTTATTCTACCTCATCTCACACAAAGCTGTCTGATAAACAGAGGCAGCCAAAAAAAAAGAAAGCACTTGAAAAAAAAAATTTTTTTTTTTTTACAGTCATTTGTATACCGTTTTCAATTCTGCAGCCAACATTATAATAGCAATGTCTTCAGCTTCTCAAAACTTGGTATTGGCCTATATCAACGACTATGTATCCAGAAACAAGGAATTATCAAAGTTAACTAAACCATTAGCTAAAATAATTGACGGTAAGACTTTACCTGCCATCACTTCTAACTTGGAAAGGATCATAGGTGAAGTCAAACAGCAAACTGAAACCAGTTCATCCGAAAGTGAAAGTGAATCTCCTGACGCTGATTCAGAAAGTAGTTCTTCTGATAATGATTCTTCTGAGGGTGAATCAGAAAGTAGCTCTTCCGATAATCATTCTGACAGTGATTCTTCTGATAGCGATTCGGAATCCTCCTCATCAGAGGAAGAAGACAAGAAAGAGGAGCAAAAACTCAAGGAATCTAAAAAAAAACTAGAAAGTGATTCAAGTAGTGATTCCGAAAGTGACTCCAGCAGCAGTTCAAGTGATAATTCCTCATCCAGTGATTCTGAGTCCGAGTCCGAGTCTGATTCCGATTCCGATTCCTCCAGCTCAAGTGACAGTTCTTCCGATAGTGAAAGTGATAGCAGTGATTTAGATGATGATTCTTCAAGTGAGTCCGCAAGTGAAGACGAAAAAGAAGAGGACTCCAAGAAAAGAAAGATTGAAGTAATCAAAGACGAAGAAGTCCCAATCAAAAAACAAAGAACCAGCTCAGATATTTCATCCACAACCGAATCCATCCCAGCTACTCCAGAACCAGAGTTGCAACCAGGTCAAAGAAAGCATTTTTCAAGAATAGATAGATCCATAATTTCTTTCGAACACCAAGCTTTGCAAGATAATACCTACAAAGGTGCTGCTGGTACTTGGGGAGAAAAGGCAAGTGAAAAGTTGTTACAAGTTAGAGGTAAAGACTTCACCAAGAACAAGAACAAAATGAAGAGAGGAAGTTACAAAGGTGGTAGTATCACATTGGCTAGTGGTTCTTATAAGTTTACCGACTAGATAAATGGATAGATAAGTAGATAGACAAAGCTGATAGAGTCATAGTATAAATATATTCTTCATTAATATTAAAACATTAATTGAGTGCGATGCAAATCGTATGAAGTTTGAGGTAGCTAGCTGTCATTATCAAGCCAAACACCAGTAACGTTCACCACATATGCACACCTCTAATAGTTAAAGCATAAACTTCTTTTGAATAGTGCGACAAGATGCTGCCATTTGAAAAAAAAAAAAAATCGATATTCGAGGAAAACATTAGACATCACCAAACTCATTTCTTTATAACTTGGATAGAAAGAACCATGTCGTCTTCTGGTGGGAAAGATATTCAACTAATACTAGATCAATTAGCACAGGCCAAAGGTACAGTTACCCAATTTGTGGCGATGCTATTAAGTATTGTTACCAAAGCTCCCACAAGGGAAGAGTGGAATTCAGCAATGGGAGTTTTAAGAGAAGGTTCCAAGTCTGGAGAGAGCGCGGCTACTCTTGAAAGACTCCTGGGGGCAATGGAATGGCCACATACCAAAATTGCCATCCGATTGAAGGAGCTTTACGATGAAGAGCGCTTGCCATTATTGAATACCTTGACGAAAATTAATTTAAAGCAGATTGGCGATCCAAGACCGCTTGATTTCTTTTTGGATTATAATCCTAAAGTGGATCCCAAAGATGAATTAGCACTTGATAAAATTCTGCTGACCACTCAAAGGCGCACCCGAGTAGATACGTTTTCATACCCACCTATATTGCCCTCGATCAAGTCGAAAACGTTGGCTATTAGAGCAAGTACAGACAAAAGTTATAGACGCTTCGAAGATTTCTTGGAAGTGAGCCCTAAGGATTTTCAAAAATGCCATAATGGGAGATTGGCAATCAAAGGCAGAGCTGTGATGCAATTATGTCTTGTCGAGGTTTTGGAAGAGGCAACTACAAATATGTTGGACGAAGATATTGAGTTTATATCTAAAAAATTGTTATCCAACAGGATCTTATCTAAATTTGCGTTTGGATATAATTTGGTGGAGATTTCAAAGTACAATTTATCAGTTGATGCCGACTTTGAAGAGAAGACTGAAGTCATTGGAAACCTTTTTTTGGCACACATTGGTAGCTTGAGAACCGAGAATTATGATATGCAAGACATGAAAGTCTTTGTGAGGAAGTTATACGAACCGGTAATTGATGATTACATCAAGACGAATAATCCTTTAGCTAAGGTTTCGTTGATGGAATTGGATTTGTTGTTCAAGAGTATCACTAACTTAAAATATTCTCCACACACCAACTTTCACTATGAAATTCGTCAAACCGACTCTAATCCATTCGTTGCTAAAATATATGTTGACGGAACGGAATTGGGTACTGGAGTATCTCATACAAGTCACGAAGAAGCCAAGTGCAGGGCCGCCAATGAAGTTTTTAGTGAAACGGGCGATGGAGTTCGAAAAATTTGGTCGGTGTTGTCAGCGAACGCCCAGGAAAATGCTAATATTACAAACGATTCCACACCAGTGGCAGCAATTCCTACTGGTCCACATGGGTTTCCATCGAACATGAATCCAGTGACAACACCTGTTCCAATACCCGCTGCACCACCTCTGAGTCTCCAAGCTCCATCAGTTGTTGTTGGTGGTGCTGCCACCGACGGCAATACAGTATTGGGATCTCCAAACGTCCAACTACATCAACAACAGATCCCACAACAGCAACAACAACAACCACAGCAACAACCACAAGCACATACAACAGGTTCAATGTCCCCATCACCGGGCCGTCCTGACCTTACGACACCAATTCAGCATACGTCCAATAATAACACCCCAGTGATTAATAATCAACAGATGTATCCGCAACAGCAGCAACAACCGCCACAGCAACAACCATTCTTCCAGTATCAACAACCTGCGTATTCGCAATATCCACCAATGTCATCTTACGGACAGCAACAACCCAACCAAACTCCAATTCAAACGCTTTATTCGGTCCAACCAACGTTTTCTTCAATAACGCAAACGTCGACGCCAACACCAGTAGTAGCAGTACCTGCACCAACATCAGCACCACCACAAACGCCAATAAATCAGCCAGTTCCCGCTGCATCTAGGCTCCCAGGAGCAGTATATGAGAAAGGCATTCTCACCCTTCCTCTTCTGGCACCATGTGACAACTCAGCAAAAAGCACATTTAATACCTTGGTAAGTCAAACAAAACTTGCGCCAGCCAATTACACTACAACTGAATTGGCGCACCCTCTTGATAAGAATCTTAAAATGTTCTATACCACATTAAGTGTTAGTGATATTTATTTGGGTGCTGGGTACGGTGCAACCAAAAAAGAATCGGGCCATAAAGCAGCCATGTGTGCATTGCACAATCCAGAAAGATGCATTCAAGTAGGGTTAATAGTTCCAAGAATGTAGCTATGATGTGGTAAGTTAATCTTGTCCATACTGTATTGCTCTAACTAACACTAAAATGTATAATTTTGTAAAACTTACACGACTTGTTCTTTTTTCTTTCTTTTTGGGAGGGATATCAGAAACTTTGATTTGGCAAAAAAAAAAAAGAAGTAGGACCTTGTAGTAATTGTAGTTAATAATCATTGCTTTTTTTTCATTACCAAAGTTCGTTTTAGAACCATTCATTTGCTATTGTAACCGATCAACCAGTGATGTCATCCCGTAAGATAGATAGAGTTAATTATGCAGACTTGGAAGACGACAACTTCTCAGATGAAGACATTTATGATAATGGCAAGGTTAACGCGGATGATGATGAATACATGACGCAATCAACCAAGAAGAGCACATCGAAGAAGGCAGCATCAGAATCTAAAAAGCGTAAAGCACAACAATCAGTAGAGTCGTTAAAGAGGGATCTAAATGACACGAATTTCTCCGATGAAGAATTACTAGACCTAACTCCCGATATCCCTGCTGATTATATCCCAGATGCCGTTTCCAAAAATTTTGGCAAGGGGGATTTTTCCTATTTGAAATTAAAACCTGACCATTTTTCCAGGCCTATCTGGATATCGCCCAACGATGGCAGAATAATACTAGAATCGTTTTCGCCCTTAGCAGAACAAGCTATGGATTTTTTAATCACCATTGCAGAACCTGTGTCGAGACCCAGTCATATTCACGAATACAGAATAACGGCATATTCCTTATATGCAGCCGTTTCAGTGGGGTTAGAGACCGATGATATAATCCTGGTTTTAAATAGGCTATCGAAAGTTCCAGTGGCTGAATCAATTCTTAACTTTATCAAGGGAGCTACCGTATCATATGGGAAAGTGAAATTGGTTTTAAAACATAATAGATATTTTGTGGAAAGTACTCAGGCAGATATTTTACAAATGTTATTAAAAGACGAAGTGATTGGACCGTTGCGTATCCAGTCATCGGAAAATACCGTTACGAGTAATGGATTGATCACATCAGCACCAGCACAAAACGATATTGTCATCCCCGGAACAAAGAAAGAAGGAAGCAATAAAGACCAACGAATAAATGGAGAAGGAGGATCATCTGGTGGACCGACAAATGAAGTCGAAGATATATTTGCATCGGTGGTTGGAAATAAAGACGATGACGATGATATGGATACAGTGCATTCTTTTGAAATTGCACACGATTCGGTGGAAATTGTGAAACGTAGATGTCAAGATATCGAATACCCCGTGTTGGAAGAATACGATTTCCGTAATGATACAAGAAACCCAGATTTGGAAATCGACTTAAAACCATCCACGCAAATTAGACCTTATCAAGAAAAGTCGTTATCGAAAATGTTTGGTAACGGCCGTGCCAGATCGGGAATTATTGTTTTGCCCTGTGGCGCCGGTAAAACATTGGTTGGTATTACGGCAGCTTGTACCATTAGGAAATCGGTCATCGTGTTATGTACGTCATCGGTGTCGGTCATGCAATGGAGACAACAATTTTTGCAATGGTGTACTATTCAACCAGAAAACGTTGCCGTCTTCACATCGGAAAACAAGGAAATGTTTGCCAGTGAGTCTGGTTTGGTGGTGTCTACTTATTCCATGGTGGCAAACACCCGTAATAGATCACACGACTCGCAGAAAGTGATGGATTTCTTGCGTTCAAGAGAATGGGGGTTCATTATCTTGGACGAAGTGCATGTGGTTCCGGCACAAATGTTTAGACGAGTGGTTACTACTATCGCTGCACATGCTAAATTGGGCTTGACGGCAACTTTAGTTCGTGAGGATGATAAAATTGACGATTTGAACTTCTTGATTGGTCCAAAATTATACGAAGCCAATTGGATGGACTTGGCACAAAAGGGTCATATTGCGAATGTTCAATGTGCTGAAGTTTGGTGTCCGATGACGGCGGAATTTTACCAAGAATACCTTCGAGAAAACGCTAGAAAACGTATGCTTTTGTATATTATGAATCCAACCAAATTCCAAGCATGTCAATTTTTGATACATTACCACGAAAAGAGAGGAGATAAAATCATTGTGTTCAGTGACAATGTGTATGCATTGCAAGAATATGCCTTAAAATTAGGTAAACCATTTATTTATGGGTCTACTCCACAACAGGAAAGGATGAAAATTTTGCAGAATTTCCAACACAATGATCAAATCAATACTATATTCCTTTCAAAAGTCGGTGATACTTCCATTGATTTGCCAGAAGCTACTTGTTTGATTCAGATTTCTTCACATTATGGTTCAAGAAGACAAGAAGCGCAAAGATTGGGTCGTATTTTAAGAGCCAAAAGACGTAATGATGAAGGGTTCAATGCATTTTTCTATTCTTTGGTGTCCAAAGACACTCAAGAAATGTATTATTCTACCAAGAGACAGGCGTTTTTGGTGGATCAAGGTTATGCATTTAAAGTTATTACCCATTTAAGTGGTATGGAACAATTACCAGATTTAGCATATTCCTCTGCCCGTGAGAAGAGAGAATTGTTACAGCAAGTGTTGTTGAAGAACGAAGATGCTGCAGGTTTGGAAATTGGTGACGATGCCGATACAAACTTTATCTCGAAAGAAAAGAGAATGAGACTCGAGCAGGAAAGAAATGGAGCAAGTCGTACTTCAGGTTCATTGGCTGGATTGGCTGGTGGTGAAGATATGGCTTATATTGAATACAGTAAGAACAAGAATAAGGAATTGAGGGAGTCACATCACCCATTGATTCAAAAAATGTATTATAAACAACAAATGAAAGCTAAGAAGTAAATGTGCTTTATATAGAATAGTTTGACATTATCTAAGTCTTATTTCTAAAAAAATAATAATAGTAATAATAAAATTACAATAAATAAGAATTAGTCATGTTGAGATGAACTCACCAAAATCATCATCGCTATAATCGTCACCGTCCTGTTCTTCCTCTACTACTTCTTCTTTGACATTTGGTTCACTTGAAAGTCGAATATTTGTAAATTCATTCGTCAACTCTCGGATATCATTTTCTTTAGTATCATCACCCTCATCGTCTTCTTCATCCTGTTCCTGCATTATCGTTTTAAAATTAATGATATTGACCGCATACACCATCCGATCATAATAATATTGTTGTTGTTCATGTTTGAATCTCAACAGATATATCTTCAAAACATGTTGAAACTGAACCGCTGCTTTACTATTCTTAAACTTCAATCCTAATGCAATATGCGATATTTCCTCAACCGGTACATTTGAAGATTCATTAGTATGATTATCATGGTCATAATAGGGATGGAAACCGGTATTTGGTAATTGAACAATCACTTTAAAAGAATCATCAGATATTTGTTGAATAGTATCTGTACCATTGGGGGATATCTTAGTTATCCTCCTTATATCTATCTCAGGACCATTTGTTGTAGTAGATCCCGTGGATAAATTCAAATCATTTACTACAGGGTTATACCAACATTCGGTCCATATTTCATTCGTTTCCAAATTCTTAAATTCCAATTTACTCCTCATTCTAATAAATGGATGAATTATGAAATGGTCATCATCATTGGTTTTGTTGTTTTTAATATTCTTGTGATGCCTGATTTTGGATTTGGTTTGTTCAAAACCTTCCATATATGAGTTGACTTGTTGTTCTTGTTCAATGAATTCCAATGATCCTCTCCAGATTTGATTCGATTTGGATAAGGCTATATCGGATAGATTTGTTGTGTTGGGAATTGTGTGTAAGGATATTCCATGTTTACATTCAAATAATGTTCTGGACTGATAAGGCTCCGAACTGGACGGATGTTTTATCATTGCGGGTCTGAAGGTGGGGTTGTTGTTGTAGTTGGTAGTAGTAGGGGGACGCAGTATGAATAGATAGTTAAGGGTTGTGATTCATTACCTTGTTTGAACAATTGCTCAAACAAGTTATTTAAAATTGGTTAACTTCCAATAAAGGGGAGGCAGAAGAAGAAGAAAAAGAAGTAAATGGAACATGTACTGTTATTGTAGGCTTATTTATGGATTTTCGTAATTGACGGATAGGACAATTGTAGATGTGGTACTGAAGCGGTAGTGCACCCATACCAATATCTTTGTTCCCTTGTTTGTTAGTGTGGTAGGTGAATTAACTATGGAAAAAAATTTTTTTTTATTCATTCATACCATGAAAAACCTTTGGCACAGCTTGATCGACTATAACTCACACTTCCAACATGTTTAGAAGTATATTGGCAAGAAACTTAACTCGAAGTGTTTCTGCTTATCAACCATCTCAACAAATTTTTAGATGCACTTTTGTTCGTTTCAATTCAAATGATTCCAAATTGGCCGACGCCAATTCAGTAGGTGCCTATACTAAACAATTTGAATTTAACGAGCGCCAAAAGGAACAATCATCATCTAAGAAAGTCACCACCACCACCACCACCACTCCAAGTAAACAGATAAACATTGATGACTTATTGAACAGTTCTGTCCCAATTACAAACGCATCGTCAGGTAGTTCTGCAACTAAGTTCTCGTTGCATGATAGGTTTGGATTTCAAAAAAACAAAGAACCATCTCCTCGTGAAGTGGCTAAGAATATCCGTATATCTGGTACTAATGCAGGTAGAACCGTTGATGTCAGTTATAAGAACATATCGAGATCGCTTGCCCAAGTCAAGAGAGTTGTCAATGATAACAAAATAAGGTATTTGCAAAAAATCCAAAGTAGATACATTCGTCCTGCCAAATACAGAAAACAATTGAAGAGAGAATGGTGGAGAAGAAGATTCGCTGCTGGATTCAAAGATTTGTTACATCAAGTCAATGATGCTAGAAGAAGAGGTTATTAGGGTTTTCTTTCCATTGTAAATAAATGAACTTGTATATATATATATAAATATATTAAACATGCGTTGGTAGATATTTTCTTCTGGACGCAAACGTCATACCGCCCGCCAAGTTTGCAGCAGATTGCCGCGAAGAATTTTTATTGTTTGCTTTGTTTTTCGTGCGAGCCAATAGGGCGAAATCTGAATGCCCAAAAAAATGAATCATCGAGATCTCTCACATATCGCAGTTCTTATCTCCCACCAAAAAGAGCCGAAGCAAAAAGGAAAAAAAAAAATTGTAGAATTCAACATCTCTACCAGATCTCTCAATTCCGGGAAAAGTGCAATAATAAAGAGGAGAACCCAACCCCACGTTTTCTTGAAGCAACATTCCACGGGACAACCACATTTCCGTCATCTCATAACTGATCATTGTTAACTATCTACCGTCCACATCTTCCTTTAGCCTGCGGTAGTTATTTTTGCAGCATTCAACGGACATTTTTAGCAACGTGTGTATCAAAGAAACTAACCCAACAAGCAAGTCAGAGCGATGTCCCCAAAGTCGAACTCAACAGAAACCATACCGCCGCCAAGAGGTATACCAGCAATAACAGGTGATATAGACTACAGTAAAGCCTTTCATGTTTTCCCCAAACAATTGCAACCATTCCGATCGACCATTCTTGCATATGGTGCATCGTTATTCTCCACTCTTGTCGGATTACCTTTCGATGCGGTCAAGATTCGACTTCAAACGCATAAGGATTTTACCGGATATTTTGACTGTGTCAAGAAAACATATTTAAAGGAAGGATTAGCAGGATTTTTCCGAGGTTCTACTCCAGTGCTAATATCCACATCATTTGCTAAATCCTTAAGTGTTTCTTTATTCACCAAGGTAAAGCCATACACACATAATATCTTATATGACACTTCATGGACCCACAACATCGATAGATCATATCCTTTCATAAGTAACATCCCAGTTTGTTTTATTGCAGGGATGATTTCAGGTGCAGGGGTTTCGTTATTTGCATGTCCCTTCGAGTTCACTAAAATATATGCCCAGTTGGAAAGATTAGTCGCCAGCAATTCATTAAAAGAATTAACACAAGCAAGCACTTCAGGCTCTGCAAAACCACTACCTGCAATTTTATCTAACCCTACAAAATCTATATCTACTGCAACAATAGTTAAGGAAATCGTGAAATATAATGGCATTTGGGGATTATATTCCGGTTTCAAATATCATGCATTAAGAGATTCAATATCTACGGGTATTTATTATTCCATGTATGAATCAACCAAATGGACCATGAATAATTTCATTAATAAAGATCCTTCGAGTTCTTCCCCATTTTCAATATTATTAGCAGGTGGGTTTTCTGGTGTATTTAGTTGGATACTTATTTTCCCTGTCGATACGAAAAAGGCATTGATTCAAAAAGATGCCGTGACTAATATCTTGAGAAAATCATATGGATTACAACCGTTACCTGTGAAATCTGGAAAACTGGAATCACTTCATGGTAGAGCATATCGTGGGTTGGGTATTTCGATTACTAGATCATTCATTGTAAATATGGTGTTCTTTGGTGCTTTCGAATTGGGTATGAAATATTTGGCATAGTATAGACAATAATAATGATACAATAGATTTCTACATAGATATATATACGTATACACAAATAGCATTTATACAGAAAGATTTATAGAATTTCAGATTTTCTTGATTGGATACACAGGAGGAAGGCTAATCTATCTATCTCTGGAACGTCCTCTATCATCATCATCGTCATAAGGCTTACCAGAACCCAACGATGTGACTCTCTTATCACGAGTTTTAGATTTAGATGCACTTGCTCTTTCTAATGGTTCGATCAACTCATTCATCGTACCTTTCAAAGGCGACTTGGATCTTGTTCTCGAGGCTGGTCTGTCTTTTACTTCCTCTTCCGATGGCCTTCTTTTTGATCTTCTTGAACTTTTTCTTGATGTCTTCATGGGTTTCTCAAAAGAAGATTCTTGTTCGAAATTATCAGGATCGGAAAATTTTTGAAGAACTGGCGACGATTGGCTAGATAAGTTGATTTTCTTATCGTGACTTCTCAATCTTCTTCCTTCAAATGGTTGCTCTTGTCCATAGCTTGAACCATCACGGATTTTCTTTGGGGAGCCAGGAACAGGAAACTCATTAAGATCTAATCCTAGAACGTTCTTTTTCTTCGGTGATTTATCTTGCAGTGATCCTCTTTGACGAAGCTTTGGAATTTCAAGAACACCAATTTCTGAATTTGAATGGTCGGTAGGTCCAGGAGTTACAACTTTGAGGTTCTCTTCTGTATGATCAGCCGGCTCAGGGGTTACATCATTGACGTTCTTGTCTGCTTCCTCGTCACAAGCAGATTTTTCTGTCTTCTGTTCTTCCAAAGCATGTAATTTTTCCTGTTCAGCGTCATCCTGTATACCCTCAGGCTCGTTTGATTTCTCGAGAACCTCCTCTTCAACATTTAATTTATCTTTCTCGACATTGTTCTCTTCGTCATCAACAAGGGTTGTAAATTTTAAAGCTTCTTCAAGCTCAACTCGATCCAAAAAACTCGAGGAGAGTCTTATGTGTCGTCTTCTTCTATGGCGTCTTCTAATTGCAGGTTTCTTGAAAATCGAAAATTTTGCCAACTGAAGAATCCGACGGGTACTGATTACTTCTTCTTCATCCACCTTGCTGGCACCTTCAATAGGCTCCTCGGGTATAACAACATCTTCTTCAGGATCATCTTCTGTGACCGGCTCTTCGGCAACATCAACATCAATTTGTCTTTTTGGTTCCTCTATATTCTCAGAAGGCTCTCGCACGTCACAATCAATATCCTGCAGTTTTTGGTCTTCTGCATTAGGCTCGATGTCTTTGGTTTCCGATTCTTCAATTTCAAGTTGATCTTCATCGGTAATATTTGCCACATTTGAACCTTCTTGAACCACAATATCTGTCATTAAACTTTCTTCGTCGACAACAGTGTCAGCGTCATCATTGATACATTCATTTTGAACTTCTGGTTTGCTGAAACTTGAGAAGAAATTCATAGTTGCACTTTTAATCCTTTTAACCGGTGATTCTTCTTCTTCATCATCAAGCTTATGTTTTCTTTCATTTGGTTCAACTGAATCCAGATCCTCTATGTACTCAGCATCGTCAATTTGTGACACATTACTGATATTTTCGTAGATTGAAATTTCCTCTGGTTCCGAATGTTCGTTAAACTCACCTTCTTGCTTCTCTACATCTGCATTTGCAGGTGGTTCAATTTCTATGTCTTTCTCAAAACTTTCAGCTTCTTCTTCAGCTTCTTCTTCAGCTTCTTCTTCAGCAATTTCTCCTGATATTGAAGGTACATCTTCTGAAACATCTTCAGCTTGTACGGTTTTCGTTGATTCGATTTGATCAATTTCCTCTGCAATTTCTTCACTAAAAGGGACTTCGCATTCAATTTTACCATCTGTCTCTATCTCATCTGGGATTACTTTAACAGCATTATCATCTACAGCAACCTCTTCATTGTCAGCTGTATCAATTATAATGCTTGGGATTTCCTGTGGTTCTTGGAGAGCATCGTCAATAGATTCCCCATTAATACCATCTCTTGTGTTTTTGGTACCAGCTTCGTCGGCTTCTTCAGAAACAAATGATTCTTCGATTTCAGGCTCATCTTCCTCAGTATCATCATCAATCGGCTCTAGTTGTGGACGCTCAATAGTATCATGCAATAAATCGCTTCGTAATTCCGTGACCGTTTCTTCAGTGCCAATAGCAACCGCATCTCTCTGTTGTTCTTCGTTCCTTAATCGTTCTTCCTCTTCCACCTCTTGTTCCAATCGTTGAACAAGACCTTCAACAATATTGCCCACAATGTCGACATCAGGTGCAACTAATGGCATAATCAAATTTTCCGGATTCTCGATTTCAGATTGAATTCTGACTACGTCATCATTTTCACTGCTTCTATGTTCAACAGATTCTGCAATTAAATTATCTTGAACAATTTCATCCAACACATCCTCGTCATCGTTATCCGAGAAGTCATCAGTATGATTTAATTCTTCAACCGTACTTTGAGCCTCGACATATTCGGCTTCTTGATTTCTTTCAGATCCATCAGATGGAACATGGACACAATCGTAGTTGACTCTTAATTCTGAACAGTTTTCTGATTCTTCCACAATGTCGGCTGCATTTTCTGAATCTATTTCAGAACCTCTTGCGTCTTCCTTTTCATTATCGACAGTCTCATCTTCAATAATCGTTTGAATTTCTGGTACAGTGATATCTCCGCACACAACAATCTCTGCTTCTTCATGATCGTCGATATCCGGCGTTGATTCAATTTTTATAAATTCTGGAACAACATCAGGTTCTTGTACGTCGTCTTTGCTATCACCAGGTAAGCCAAAAACATCTTGAGATGCAGTGATATCTTCAGCGCTATTCTGGTCCAAATCATTATTATTGAAAATAATTTCAGCAGCCTCTTGTGGTTCAATAATATCATTGGACACTTCCTGTTGGTCTTTCAAAATTAAGTTGTCCTCTTTTTTGACCTCACCAGATGCATTAGCTACTTCACCGAAGGCTGCATCTTCGTCTTCAAAACTGTGAGAATCTTCATCTGGAATTGGTTCAATTACAGGAACAGGGATTTCATCAACCTGTACGTTTTCTGTATCTTCCTTATTTTGTTGCTCTTCAATATGAGCATCACCAAACTTTTGTTCCAGTATAATTTCTGGCGAACTTGAAATCTCAACAACTAACTGATCATCATCGTCATCGTCTTCATCAAGCTCTTCGATTGGTTCTTCTGGTAATATGAAATCTTTAACTATTGGAGTTTCAATAATTGTAAGATCTTCATCTTGTTCTATATCCTCTTCGTCCTCTTCAGATTGGTCAACTTCAACCATATCGACGTCTTCAACAGGACGTTCCATACCTTCTTGTAATTCTGAGTCTATAATTTCTTCGACTTCTTCATCGTCTTCTTCCTCTCCTTCTTCTTCTTCTTCTTCTTCTTCTTCTTCTTCTGTACTTTCGACGTCAATCTCAACAATATCTGCAGAACCTTGATCTTCTGATAAGGTGTCGTCTTTCCCACTTTGGTAGTTTTCAGAAACAACTTCTGGTTCATTATCATCTATTAGAATAGGTTGCGAAATATCATCAGTATTTAAAACAGTTACATCTCTCGATGGCTGGGATGATGATCTGATTTCTCTTTCTAAATCTTCAACTGCATTAAGTTTAATATGATATTTCTTCTCGGTTTCTTTTAATTTCTCCAATACCACTTCTGGATCCTCCTCTTGAACAGTTTTGAAAATAGGTAAAGGTGGTTCTTCGTCGGATGATGGCTCTTGAATTTTCTCTTTATTCTCTTCTGGTATACCACTGTGAAGCAAATTAACATCATCTTTCATACTTTCGAATTGACTTTCATCGGCTAATGAACCTTCTGATATGTTTTCGTCAACATCATTTCGGGCAATCATTTTTTCTTCATTTAGTTCATGTGCATAGAATGGATCAGGAACAGGAGCAGACTCTTCTGATGCAAAATCGACTTTTCTAGATTTAGAATCATCTGTGTCGTCGTTGGTGGTATAATCGTGTTCTTCTTTGGCAGTTTTGTTATCAGTGAACTCAGAATCTGCCATATATCCAGATGGAGCGTGTTTTAATTTATGCTCATGTATTTTATTTTGTAAAAGTGCCGAGGTTGCAAGTTTTAGTAAATCGTTGCTTGAATAGTATACATTTTCTTGGTTAAGACCTTCTGTTTCCTCATCCCCTTCGCCATCAAGTCCTGGTTCGTATCCTTCAATTCCCGATTCGCTGAAATTTTCTTCGACTTGATCTTGCAACTCATTCTCACTTTCTGATACTTCTACTGGTTCCTCATCATCTTCTTCGTCTTCGTCGTCCTCGTCTTCGTCGTCTTCTTCCATTTCTTCACCATCATCATCATCATCATCATCATCATCATCATCATCATCATCATCTTGGATTTCTTCTTCTTCCGAAGTCTCGAGTTCAATCGGTTCATCTTTGTTACCTTGTTGTGAAAAATAGTTTTCTTGTTGGAGTTCGTCTCGTTCTACATTTTCCTCTTCTTGTTCAACTTCAACGTCTTCCGATTCTGCAACATTATCTTCACTTTGATAGTTGAAATTGTCACTTAATCGTGGTCTACCATTAATAACTGTATAAGGAGTGTACGAACGCACTTGAGTAATGCCAAATCCAGGATGACCTTGAACAGCAGTTCCATAGTGATATGTATCAACTGGTTCATGATGCTGCGTCTGTCCCTGTTGAACCACGTCATTGACATAGGCAAGACCGGATAATTGAGGGTCTATTTCTTGTATTTCTTCTTGATCTTCTTCTTCATCAATTGATTCATCTTCTTCCTCGAGTTCTTGTTCATCATCTTCTTCTTCTACTTCGTCCTCCTCATCGTCGGACTCTATTTCCTGTTGGAATTGTCGCAGCGGGTTGTAAGTATCATTGCGGTATCCACTGTATGGGTCACTGGTATAATGATCATAATCATAACGTTGAATTTTTGGTTGCTCTTGATCTTGCACAAATCGATTTTGTACTGGTATTATATCCTCATCTGGTGACAAGATCTGAATCACATCATCATCTTCCTCCTCCTCCTCTTCTTCCTCTTCGACTTCCTCCTCTTCTTCACTTATATCTTCCTCTTCATTCTCTAGTTCATCGTCATATTGAAATTCTCCTCGCTTTTGCTCTTGTTGTTGTTTCTCAAGTAATTCACCTAACTTCACAAAATCGTCATCAAAATGCATCGTCTTATACCGTTGTTTCAATTGCGCCAATTTATTAAGTTCATCTTCTTTTGCAATCAATTGATTGATTTCTTGTCGTTGATTAGTTTTCAATTCATCAAATCGAGATTTCAAACTATCTATCCAATCAATGACATTATCCGCATCTTGTGGTTGAAATTTTTGAATCACTGACTCTGATTCTGAAATATGGGAATTCAAATTGATATTATTAAAACTGGTTGTGTCATTATTCTGACTTATAAATGATTGTGTCGGTGTCAGATGTGATGGACGTATTGATATTTGATGTGCTTGATGTGGATGTGTATATGATGGGGTAGCTGATCTTAATCGTGGTTCGGAATTGGAATTGGAATGTTTCTTGGTAGATTTATAAATTGGTTTTACTTTGAATGGTGATGGGAATTGATCTGATCCCATTTTCGTTGGATTTTATAAATTCCTTATTGTAGGTTAGGGATTGCTTTCTAATATCTATAAACGCCGTGTGTGTAATGACCAGACAAATGTTTGGTTGCTTATTGAATTTTTGATTTTTTTTTTTTTTCTATTGTATTCTTTTTGTTTGTTGTTTTGGATTGGAGTTCGTTTTTTAGATTTGTAGCTGTGGATGGTGTAGCCAACACTCGTTGTGTGTCTTGCCTTGCGATTGATTGATAAGCATGATCAACATACGATTTTATGCGACAAAGAACAATCCATTGATGTACGTCAGGAAAGATGAACCAACTCTACCATACCTTACTAGACCAAATGGATATAAAAAAATAATACCCGTTGACAACGGTTCTGGAACAGTAGCGAGTTGAACACAAATGTTCTTCACGTGATACAATTACACGTTTACATTTCCTCATTTTAGATGAAATAGCATGAAATAAAATAACAATAAAAATTCTTCTTACCTGAGTTGCGTTTGTCAAAGAAGCATGTCAAGGGTCCAAATGACAACTGAGAATGAAATGAGGTGCTGGAAAGGTTATCTTTTGGTGATTTTTTTATTTTTTATTTGCAAGATGGGTAATTGCTGCACTGAATCTCCTTGGTGCAATCCGTGTATTGTGATGTAGTGAAGGAGTAAATTAACAACCAGCCACAGGAATATTGCATGATATTATTGTTGCAAATTAGTATTTCGCAGAATGCTTCAAAGGTGGCAAAGAGAATGAATAAGGGGCAAGGAGAGAGGCGTAGAAGAGTAGAGTTAGGGATACCCCTCAGCAATCCAATTGATTGAATTTTAGACGTGAAATTTGAATCAACTTGGGAATTCAGGTTACGGCTAAGTTGTTTTCCGGTATACCGTTTATTTTGGTACGTGTCTTCGTTAATTCACATTATACGTTCGGAGTTATCAAAAAGGGGTTGTTCAAAGAAAGATGCAATCACGGAATCTTTTCTCATGCTTTATTTTGACACTTTAAACTCAGCCTTGGTTTTGGCATGAAAATTTCAGCAATAGAATGAAATTTAACCGCTTCCAGAATAAATGAATGAGAGACAGCGTTGAAACAGACCAATTTAGTGTAAAAGGTTATTTTTAAATGAGTATGTACAAAGTGAAAGTAAAAACTTCAATGAGTTGCTATAAATAACTGAAATGAAATGATATGAGATATTATATCTGAAATCAATTTTGAAAATTAAACTACAACTACTTGAAATTCAAGAGACGCAAACTGGCAATAATAATAATTTCACGAACTTGACTAGAAACATTTCATAACCCCGCTGGCATCACGGATTTTTGGAACAGTGGTTGTTCCGAATATCCGTCCTTCCCGCATTTCTTGAAGCGATTATATAGAAAAAAAAGGTCCTAACCATGACAATGGAGCCGTTTGCTCCATAATTGAAACAAGAGCCGTAAGATGAAATTAATTCTAGCCACACATATAGAACAAAACTAATTCTCTCTAAGAAAAAAAACACCCAAGAACAACATCAATAGAAACCAGGCAAATCAAACAATAACAGAAAAAAGCAATTCAATTAGTGTCCTTTTGTAAACCATGCATAATCTAATATATTTTAGTCAAGCATAAGAACGAGCTTCCAAACCCTAAGACAAAACCAAAAAAAAAATTACCACACAGAAAAAAAAAAAAAATTTTTTTTTTTCTTTGGGTTCTTATTGTTGTAGGTTATATGCACTAGCTATAAACTATGAATAATTAACATTTGATACTTGCTGTACCTAAATTAACTACATAAAGAAAAGACCATTGCTACAATGCGCTGAGCAGAACTAAAATGTAGCATGAACATAGCTCATCCCTCAAGCCTTGGGGAACAGGACAATGTAGCAGCGTTGGCAAAATAACATGCTTAAACCAGCCTCTATTGTTTCTGTAGGATACGAAATAACGCAAGGATTGTCTCTTTTGTTTCTCTCTGGTTTTTTTACATAGGATCTGTTTGTAAAGAAAGGTAATTTGAGGATTATTCGAAACGTTGTTTCAACCTTGAATGGAACACATCTTAACATAACCACCAGCTACACAATATTAATGTTCTTAAATTTCATCTTATATTTTAGATTGCGCAGTTACAGCCCACAAACAAAATCAAATGCAATAAAACCAACACTAAAACAAAGAGGTCATGACAGTGCACAGAACGTAATAGAATGGAAATATAACACTGGATTGACGGATGTTTGTAATTTCCCGCCTTGTGGTGATTAATGGAATTATGGAGGAAAGGAATATTGACGGCAGATACGATCGAAAGATTTGTTCTTTTTCTCTTTTGAAGAAGATGGATATCATCATACTAGCCACATCCACCCTCTTATGCAGAAGATTTGGTTTCGTTGGCAACATGTGTACCTTCCCTGTCATATCTATTTTTAGGGTACCCAACACAACCTCCAATTATACACTTGATGCAAGGAAGTTTTCCTCATCTGATTATTTCTTTTGCTGATGATCATGTGAAACCACATATCCGAGGGGACATCTGTACGAATTATGCTTGTGTGATCCCGTGATCTCGTGATTTTTTGCTTGTACGTTTGTGTGAAGGAGAGTGGAGTATCTGTGTGCGCAAAATTGATTGTTGATTGCTCAATGGACATGAAATTTTGGTGTGAACAAAAAACTTTATTGCCCACCCAGTCAGTCAAACAAAAAGGCTTGGGTTGTAAAACGCGTAATTTAATTTTTTCTTTTTAGTACTTCTTACATCTTACATGAATTATTACAACAAAGGTGCAGTACATCTGCTTCGTACTAATGAAGCATAGTAAAGAACCACCAAGTAAGGAAGAGCATAAGATACAATAGAAATAATCACCAACAAGTGCATGGTGTGTATATGTGGGTTAAAGTGTGTGAGTGTGTGTTTGATTCAGTTTTCAATTATTTTACTTGGACAATGAGAGGTTCTCCTTGACTCTTGCTATCGACGTATCTTCCCCATTTTTTTGTGTTGGTGGATTCCTATTTGTAACCGGCTGATTCACAATAGAATTAGTCAGTGACACAGTTCCAAAGTCACTCCCATACACACAAATTGAAAGAAAGAAAGATGGAGAGAGATGGGTATGCCAGCCTTGCACTTGTGTCGGTCTAGTATGGGTTTACTATGGTCTGGCCTGGCCGAGTCTTGTCCAGAATTGGCCAAGAACAAAACAACCGCGTTTGAAGAATTTGGGTTTTTTAATGATGGAACACTTCTTAGAATCAGGTCATGGCCATATACAACTGCAACTGCAACTGCAACCTATTGTTTGATATAAAAGTTTGTTCTTCATGTTGCAGTACGATAGGTAGAGAATGAGAAAGAAAAATAAAAAGAAAAATAAAAAAGTGGTGATGTGTTCTTTAATTATTGGTCATCATAGGAACCTGCAAGTAAAGAAGAAGGAGGAGGAGAGGGAGAAAAAGGAGAGAAAGAAACATGGATTTCTTTTTATTCCTATTCTAGCTGTTTGAAGCTTGGTTGAATTGCATATGCGTATTGTTCAATGTGTGGTTTTAACACCGTGTGCATATGCAGTACAGGTAGTGGCGATACATGAAGAAGATGTACAGTGTAGAGACTATCACACACAAAATCTCATCCTCATATCTTACCGGTGTCACAAAATCTATCGTAGCTTGGTTTTGATTAAGTTAAGTTAAGTTTAGTGAGCGAGTGTTCTATTAATAAAAATATTGTAAAACCTTTTTCACATTTCACATTTCACATTTCACATTTCACATTTCACATTTCACAATTCACATCTCATATTTCATATTCCACAAGAAGTAAACTTTAGGTCTTTTTCCATATGTACCATTGACTAAATTTCATGAAACGCATCAATAATTTTACTCCTCCATACCTACATATATATCTTACACATCATTGTTAAAATTTTTTTTTTTACTATAAATACCCATCCCCTTCTCCTACCCATTGCAACCCATCTTTCTTTTTTAATTAGTTTTCTTCAGTCGTATTTAATCCCTCGTTTCCCCCCTTTAATACTACCATTCACTCATCACTCATCACTTATCATCATATCTACACAACAACATGACTGCTGATAATACCATTGATGTTGAAGCTCAACAACCAGTTTATGAACAAAAATACGAAAATGTCACCGAAGCGCCAGCTTGGAAAAACCATTTAATTGCCGGATTGGGTGAATTCTTTGGTACTTTTATTTTCTTATGGGTTGCCTTTGTTATTGCCCAAATTGCCAATCAAGATCCAACCATACCTGCTGCTGGTCAAGGTTCTGATCCAATGCAATTGATCATGATTGCCTTTGGTTTTGGATTTGGTGTCATGATGGGAGTTTTCATGTTTTTCAGAATTTCTGGAGGTAATTTGAACCCGGCTGTTACTTTAACTTTAATGTTAGCTCAAGCTATCCCACCAATTAGAGGTGTTATTATGATGATTGCTCAAATGATTGCTGGTATGGCTGCTGCTGGTGCCGCATCTGCTATGACCCCAGGTCCAATTGCTTTCACTAATGCATTGGGTGGTGGTGCTTCTAAATCTAGAGGTCTTTTCTTGGAAGCCTTCGGTACTGCAATTTTATGTTTAACTGTTTTGTTGATGGCTGTTGAAAAATCTAAGGCTACTTTCATGGCTCCATTCGTCATTGGTATTTCATTGATGTTGGGACATTTGATTTGTGTTTACTATACCGGTGCCGGTTTGAACCCTGCTAGATCTTTCGGTCCTTGTGTTGCCGCTAGATCTTTCCCAGTTTACCATTGGATCTATTGGGTTGGTCCAATCCTTGGTTCCATCATTGCCTTTGCAATTTGGAAAATCTTCAAGGTTTTAGACTATAGAACTGCCAACCCAGGTCAAGATGCTTCTGAATAAGCACACGTACAATCACTACTACTTCAAGATCCATGTTAATATTTATTCAATCTTTTTCTTGTGTTCTTTACTTTTCTTCATTCAAGAATTTACCTAATTTTAATATAGTTTTTTAATGCATATAATTTTTCCATATTAGAGAATACTTGTCTTTTTCTATGTATTTCTAGTTTTGGCTTTGGCTTTGATTTGTCTTGATTCGATTGTCGTTCCTGTTTCTGTCCCTCATCTTTAAGCCTTGTTGTAAAGCCGATACTACTGTAACATGTGCGTCTGCTCCAATAACTCCTCATATGAAGATGAAACATCAAAAGACTGGTGATATCCAATTCATATGCATCGATAATGTAGAGAAACATATTTGTATTTACTTTGATTCAGTCTGGAATTGCAAACCCTAAATTGAGGCTATACTTTGCATAAACACTAAAGGAACCCTTTGGGGGTTAGTTTTCGAAAGGACCTGAAATTTGGATCCGCCTGACCGTTTTTTCTTTTTTTTTTCTGTGGTGTGAGGGTGATGCTAATTTTAGTTTTTTTGCATCCAAAAGCACAATAGTAATAAAAAATTATTTATTTACTACCATTAAAAAAATAATAATAATATAAAAACCTATAATATGTATATATACATGAAATATAAACCCCATATAAGAATAAGTAACTAGCAATCCAGAAGTAAAAAAAAAAAGACACCTAAGATAGTAGCATATATATATAGAAAACCCTAGCACTAGCAATAATAATAACTTCTTTTTTTTTGTATTTTTTATTATAATTTTGTAGATGTAAGTCAGAAAGGCTTTGAATTCATATCACTCATAGTAAATAGCAAATCATCCTCATATTCTTCATCTTTCTTACCTAACTTACTCTTGCTCTTCTCATGACTATTACTTCCACTACTGTGACCACTGTGTGGTTCATCTTCATCTTCAAATACATCATCATATCGTGACGATCTATAATCATAAATAGATGGACTGGTGGCTAACCCACTAACAACAACCGCAGTGGTTGCTGCACTTTTAGTAGTGCCTCCAACATTTGACGAAACAATTGTAGTCGAATGGTGCGCAAGACGAGAGCTAAGCAGTGAAGGTGTACCAATAGATGTTGGAACTCCAGTTGAAGGTGAAACATTTGTGCTTCTCTTGGGTGATAAATATTTGGAATGTTGTTCATCTCCTCGCGATCTTGAATCCTTCATCCTGGAATGAATAGACGACATAACACTACTATGTTGTTGTGTTGGTGTTGGTCCTGGTGGTGGCGGTTGTGGTAGATGTTGATAGTGATCGTATGAACCTGGTGGTGAGTTCAAAGAACTTTTTCTGCTTGATTGACGCGATTGTAAAATCAAACTGGCATTGGCACTATCATTCAATTGCTGGTGTTGACTACGCAACAATTGGTACTTGTTTAAAGTTTCATTGACTGCCACACTACTGGAACTAACTGCACCACTAGAGCCATTGCCCAATTTTAAATCAGATTTGCTGTCAAGCATACGAATGAAGTCGCTAATATCGTTACCTTCGTCATCTCCTTCTGTTTCACTTAGGGCTGCATCAACACTATTGCTATGACCCAAGTAATCTGGTTGTGGCGTTTGCTGTTTTGCACTGGCACTACTAAATCTTCTACTGGCACGCGATCCAAACGACGATGAAAACCTAGGTGTATTGTTTGTGCTATCCGGATTAGTCAAGTAAGAATCTTCATGACCAGTAGATGAACTCACTGATCGAGGTACCGATGTGCCATAAATAGGATTGGTGTTGACTATAGGGATGGTATTGGTGGATGGCGTACTACTTCTTGGGTTGCGTAAGAACGCTGCGAGTGAAGCATTGGATGTTGATTTATTGCTTGTTATCGAAACCCGTCTTTCCAAAGATGAAGATTGCAAAATTGGTTGGTTTTGAATAGTTGGGATTGGTGGTGGTGAAGTACTCATAGAACCGACTTTGAATGGCTGAATACGTATTGGAGTTTGTGCTTTTCTTGGAGATGTTGACGCTTCCTTCGATGACGTAGTAGTGGTTGAAGAATTTGGCGATACCGAGGACGAAATCTTCTTCTTGTGGCAAATATCCTCTTGGTCGTGATGCTTGAAATGAGTCAGGAGATATTCTTCGTTTTCATGAATGCAGAAATCGGAATCATTTCTATAGGCAACCGAAATTTTTAATGATCCGAGACTAGTTTGAACTGGTTGGAAAAATTTCTGACTCATGTGGGACTCAGTGGAATTGGAACTTATGATTGGTTTCGATAATCCGATTCTTCCTCTGGAGCTAATTGGTTGGTTACCATCCAATATCTTATTTCCCAAGGGCAATCTGCCATGTAAATTCTTTCTTACTTTGAAAGCAGGCATTAATCTGGAAAATCCATAGATGCTTCTGAACAATATGATGGCTTGCTTATAGCTAAGTGGCAATTCATCAACCATAACAGTACCAGTTGGTGAATTTGATTCAAATTCGATCAACCATCTTTCCAATACAACTTCCAATTTCTTACTTCCTGCTTTAGCAACTGTCCAGGGGTGCTTTTCTTGATCAAACAATACCAATATCTGATTGGGAGGCAATTTTCTTAAATCAATATACGTTTCAATAATCATGGGAGGTAAGCTTGCGAGATCGGGGGTCTTCCATAGTTTCAAGTCATCTTTCGTGATATCAGGTATGCTATTCATGTACAAGTTAAACCATTTATTCAATTTGTTTGACTCTTCCTTGGTAGGGTACAACGATGGGGTGATGGTTTCAGGGTATGCTCTTGCTTCCAACACGATCTGCGCAGCCTTCGCAAAAAACTTCTGAATCACCTGCGTTAGTTTGGTGATCAGTACTTTAGTTTGCGCATCTTCAACATGGGATGGATGTATGGTCTGATGCTGTTCGTGCAGTTTTAAATCTGACATCTTCGTGATCTAATGAAGTGAATTAAAATGAAAACGATAGCTTGGGAACTATTGAAAAAAAAAGGGATGTGTTATGTGAGAGAGAAAAAGAAAGAATAAATATGCAATTGGTGGATGGAATGGAAAGGAAGGGAAGGGAAGTAGAGTAGAATGGTAATGGGTGTAGATCTGATGATGTGATATCGAAAAGATAAAATTAAATGGGGGTAATTAACCAAAGGTAGATGGGGGAAGGGGGCAAGAGGGAATTAGAAAAACTCAATGTGCGGGAATAAATAGTTTGGTTGATAATTATAATTAAATACTTTCCTGTTTCTAATTCTTGATGTTCTTTAGCATAATAGTGAATGTGACTAGTTCCTTTTTTTAACTTATCTTTTCTTATAGATATGGGTTGTCTGAGTATTGACAAAAAACTTTTCTTGGGTTGTCTTTTTGGAGTGGGATGATGGTTGGAAGGAGGAAGTGGAATGTGTGATAGTCTTGCGCTTGACAGATGTTATTGTATAAATATTTTTTTTTGTTTTGTTTGGTGTGGTGTGTGTGCGTGAGATATAGGATAGGGTAATTTGGGTTGTACGCGTGAGAAATATGAGTCAAGCAGCAACCACAAACAGTCACCCCAGAGCTGTAGTAAACTCAAAAATAATAAATTAATAATAATAGAAAAACGGCTGGCAATGACTGATCAATAATGACAGCTGTTTTTATATATGTATGCCCAGATGAAAATAAACAAACAAATGCTTCTTTTCCTAAGCAAATCTAGTGGCAGGTTGTAGTGGGTTGTAGTTGGTTGTAGTTGAAAGTTGCAGCTGACAAACAAAATAGTTTTTTGCCCACGGTGTGGTGTTTTTAATTTGTCGTGAACACAGGGGGAATAACAAAAGAACAAACAACAGGTACTGGATTGATGTCTCAATAGTACTCGAATGAAAGGAATTGTTGGTCGTTCACAAGTGTTGTGTGAATGTAGATGTGATCTTTAAAGTATGAGAATAGAAGAAACCACAGTTGTGAGATAAGAAAAAAAAAATATAAGGAAAGAAAAAGCACGAACTAAAGAGAACATTTTTTTTTAAAGCTTACATTCTATTGATCTCTACAAATACCCTCTCCTACCAAAATATGGGTGAACGGTAAATTTCTCATTTCTCGTGTAGCCAACAAATGTGTGGATGGGAATGTACAGAGAAATTACCATGACAATGACAACATCAACGACGACAATGAAGAATGACAATGACAAAGGCGATGGCGATGGCAACATAATTTAGTCATTTTTGCCTACTTACCATTCGGCCAATGGTAATCATCCGCCACACAATAAGAAAAAGAAAAGGTTGCACTTACACACTTTTGTCTATCACTTTCGTTTTGGTTGGTTCTCGCTCTCGCTCTCGTTCCAGTTCCAATTCTAGCTCCACTTGCTCTTGTCGTTTATGGCTTTAACTTTAACTTTGGCTTCGGCCTCGGGCCTGACTAAGACTCTGGCATTGCTCTCTCCGATAAGATTAAGTTTAAAAAAGAAAAGAAGTAGAAAGCTTATGATTTAGTCCGTAATGCTTTTTGCTTCCGCTGCTCCGGCATATAACCTGTTAGGTATGCACGTATACTGAGCAATTTGATTACTCCTCAGTAGATATGCTAAACTGGTAAGCTAGAACATAGGAATGGTTATTATTTGTAGATAGTATTGTGTTGTAATAAAGCGAGGGGGGGAATACGAGGTAATATGATATTAAGATAAGGTAGCAGGAATAGGAAGAGGAAGAGGAAGAGGAGCATCAATACAACATCAACAATAAAAGAATATTATTTGCTCATGTTCCTATTATTACCAAAATGTTTGTCTTATCAGTAGTAACAAAATCAGAAAAGTGGGGGGTGGATATGCAAGGCTGTCTAAAATATTGTGCGTTTTAAGCGCGTCCTATCACTCCCCAACTCGCTAGCTTTGACTTTCCTCGAGAAATCACACACACGCACGATACCACAGGGCCCCAACGGCAGTGGGAGAAGCGAAAGCTCATCTTAAGAGTAAATCAAGAAAATCTCAACATAGTCACTACAAATGACACCTCCTCGCCCCTCCACTTCAGTCATCTAATATGTGTTTGATTGGAAATACGTCATAACTAATTGGTGGTAGGTAAGGGTCATTCGTTAAAATAAAACTGTGCATACCCGTGGTCGTTTGCTTAACAATATCCCCAATATGGAAATAGATAAAAAAGAAACTGCGACGAGTTATTTGCAAACACAACACTTGAATATCGGATGATAACCTATTTGATTGGCTATCTACTTATCAAGGTTCGCCCCATACTCGATATCTAATTATAATAAGGGGGGAATGTTACCTCATTGGAATGGCACCGTTGTCAAGTCGATCTATTGGCCGCAATGTAATTACCCCCTAAACTAATTTCTACATTCGTTCTCGAACACCAAAAAAAAAAAAAGTGTTGCCAAGTAGCCACGGTTCGACAGCAGTGCGCGTTCGTATCATTTCTGCATCACTCGGGTCGGCTATTCTAACCTGCCTCTCTTTCTTTGTCCTCGTGCTGTTTGCCTTGTTTTGGAACAATTGCATTTACGTGAATTAAATTAAGAGATAACAACTATGTAAATATCAAGAAACGTACTTTACACAGATCAACAAAGACAAATTAAAAAAAAAAAAACAACCACAAACATTCACTCAACATCTAATGGCTCAACCCATCAAGGGTAGTGTCCTTTACGAGGACCGAAATAGCCGTCTGGTGCATCAACTGTAGCATTCAACCAACCATACAACGATGCATCAACACCGGCATAGGAAACAGTGTTGCCCCACCAGTTGACATCTTTTTCATGGTACATCACCGAAAAGAAAATGATGATAGAACTGAATGCAATACCTGCATTCAAACCAGTAGAAAGAACGTAATTGTACTTCTGCCACCATGCTTCGTAATTTCTCTTGATATAATGCATAAACGCATAGGCAACGTAGAATCCAGGAATAAGATATGATAAATTATATGGAGCGAAATTCAACATACCACCAATGATGATTGAGGGTTCGAAATATTTGACAACCTTCTTAGGTCCCCATCTCTTGATGATAATACATGGGAATGCCAACAAGAATCCAATCAAGAAACACCATTGCAAAATAGGATATAACCCACCAAACACTTTTTTAGGGCCAATAACCCCCCACAACACCGAGGCAGAATAGAAAGTTCTAGCATTTGGACAAGTGAATCTTTGAGCATTCTTTGGATCACAATAGTCTTTGATACCACCGTCAACTTGGAAATTCAAAATGGCCAATTGGATGAATGAGGCAATGAAAATAGATAAAAGTTGAGCTCTGTAAACAGCTCTTGGTGGGAGCTTGGCATAATGACCCTGTTTCAAATCATTGACAAAGTTTTGTGCTTGTCCATCAATGTTATAACCCAAAGCTTTGATAAATGCCAATGCTAATCCATTACCAGGAATAGCATAACCAATGATTAATTCAACCAACACATTTAAACCAAATGAGAAACCAGTTCTAGCATAGATGGTTGTCAATGGGATCAAAAAGACAAAGTTTATTCCCAAGGCGAAGAATATACCCCAAACCGGAGTTTGTGCCGGATAAAGTTTAACACACAATATGGCCAACACCAATGAAATAATAACGATAATTAAATATGCCCATTCCGGAACTTCTGGATATGCACGCATCATCATACTATGAGGGTCATCGTATCCATCATATGTAGATTTCTTCCAATTTCTCAATACTCTCCAGAATGATGTACAAGCATCCCACATATCTCTATAATGCATTCCAAATTCATAAACAAAATGGAAAGGATAAAGAGCAAAAAATGCCCCATAGACAACTAAATTACCTGCAGTGTAGAATGGGGGACCAATTTCTTGATACTTAGCGTTATCAAATAAACTGTCTTGATTAACAATTGCCGTGACAGAATAACTTTCTCCTGTGTTGGAATAAAGACCATTATCATTAATTGGAAGATATGCAGTCCATTTATAATTGGAATACCAAACACCAAGAATAGCAAAAAATGCAATGAATGCACCAAGTAAATTAGAAGCTGTATTGAAAAATGGAACTTGTAATGGTTGTAACAATGAACTTAAGTAATTCCAATCAAAAGTTGTGATGGGGTTTAAACCCAACCCACCAATAGAACCAGTAACAACAGCCAAGTTCCCATTATCAGGCTTAATCCAAGTCATCCAATTAAAATAAGATAATGCTTGGAAAAGATAATCAGGAAACCAAAAGTATAAAAACGAAATAACAAACACGATGAAGAAGAAATTATAACTTGATAATCCCCAACCATTGATTTTTTCCCTCTTACCAGGAGTCAATAATACTTTATTCAATGCCAACGAAGGTAAAATAGATGGCCAGATTGCCTTAACTGGATACACGGCAAATTTTCTCATAATACCAGCAAGACCAACACCAAGGAAATTGGTTGATAAAATTAATAAAATTTCATAACCCCAATCAACCCATTGATTATCATAGAATACCGGAGATTTTTGCATCAATATATTCCATGCGGCATATGAAGTACTACCACCAGTAACACCACAAAAAATCGTTGCCAACATTTGTTCCTTATATGAATAAGGACCTGGATTTAAATCAATTTCCCATTTCCAAATTTTGAATTTCCAGCGGGGGAAAATCCATTCACAAATTAAACCAGAAGGATATAAAAAGACTTGTACCACGGAAACACTAAGACTGATTGAAGGTTGTCTTTCGGCGAAAAATTGATTAATAACAGCACCAATAGCTGTCCAAATAATACCAATCAAATAAACTCTAATGGTTTCAACCGGAATAGTTGGATCATCAAATGGGAAAGTAACGGCTCTTACTTCAGGATATGGTGACCAATAAGCTATTAATGCAGCTTCTAACTTAGTTTGTAATTCCCAATCAACAATTTCAAATCCATGGGCATTCTCCTTACCATTACCACTACCGACACCACCAGAACCATCTTTCTTTTCAATATCATTGGAATTTCTATTTGGAATTTCCAGAGGTTGTATAAAAGAAGTTAATTTTTCTTTGATTGAATAAGGATGCTCCTTTTTTTCATTTTCTTCACTATCTTCATCTTGGGATGAATTTTTAAAAGAAGGAGAAGAAGAAATATCTTCAGCCACCAAATCACTCCATAAATCTTGAACACTTTGAACAATATTAACGTCATGTTGATGTTCTTTAATTGATTTTTTCAAAATTTCAACAGATTCTTGAGTAGTTAAATTTTCAATTTTTTCAAATAAAAAAGTAGCAGTGGGGGGTAATTCTTCTAATGAAATTAAATTATCAAAATGTAATCTTCTTAAAACTATCCATTTTTGAGCATCAGTTAGGGTTTTACCAACTTCTCCAATTGATAATGCTTGCGATCTACTTGCGTGAAGGTCAACTTCATGATCTTCCATTTGTAAATGATGACTTCCAATACTTGTGATACCTTTAGAAGTCACAGGATGAGGTGCAAATTCTTTCATCTTGTGTCGTGATAGTCTTGAATTGAATTGGTTATCGTTATTGTTAATTTCGCAGCAACTAAAAGAACTTCTCATAATTTAGACGGTGGGAAATCAACCAGCTTATATAGAAGTAGATAGATATAGCTATGACGTTAAAGGCTCAGGTGCATATAAGAGATATCGAATCAGTTTCATTAAGCTAATTAGATTAATGAACGGCATCAATTTTCTCATTTTGATTAAAAAGTTTAGTATTAGTATTATAAGAATATTAAAAGATGACATCCAACAGCAGCCATATTTTTTTTAGTTGTGTGGTTGTTTCATTTAATTGTTGTTGTTGTTTTTTTTTGCAGATAACAGACATTAAAAATAAGGTTACAAAAATTCAATTTTACCTTGATAGCTGTACCTAAGGCAAAAATACAATATCAGCAGTTTTGGTAAAAACTTCAATAATTTATTCGGCCAACTTGTTCCTTTTTCCGATGTTGGTTAATTGTTCTCTGTAGTTTTTATATGATTATTGGTTTGCTGTTAAGTGTGTCTTTATCTCTGGGCATCTTTTTGCAGCATTTTTTTGCAAGAAATTTTCTTGGGGGGGAAGGGAAAGAAAAAATAGGGATCGATAGTTTGCAGTCTCTCAACACAAACTTTTTTGACACAAAAATACAACGCAAAGGAAATGGAAAGACACAAATCATACTTTTTAAACAGATAACTAAGAAAGTGTAAGCTATTTTTCTGAGAAAGATAAATAAAGGCTTCTCATTTTCCCACCTTTCTCTTATCTTGTGATTTATAGATAATTATAGCTATATTTTTTTGATGCCGTTCTATATTGACGCCTTTTTCAAAAACTCTAATACGCCTAAAGCGAATCAAAAAAAAACGGAGGAGACAAGTGGAAACGTATTAATCGAAGGAGAAGAACTTTTCAAATATTGAAGCCGTTTGGGGAGACGTCTTCCTTAAGCCATAGTATTCAATCCATGAATGAACTTTTGACGTCACAAGATATTCAACTTGTTGCTAATTGATTATAAGGGATCTACAAGAAATTTATCAAGCCGAAATTAGAAATCTACATATCGATATTTCTTAATTAATTTTTTCTTGATATTCTAACCCTGTTGTCCGTTTTCGCAACTCGTACTTTCTTGAGTTTTTCGACCAAACCATCTCGTATCGTCACGGTGCTGCCCCCAATTTCATACATTGTTCATAACCTATCCACAGATTGAACCCAATTTTGTTAATCAACCCAAGTTGAAAATATCATCTTAAGAACCGACGTCATGTCGTGTTAAACTTTTTCTTTTGTTTGAAAATTGTGTACGTACGGCTCATCATCCAATGAATGTTGATGGATTTGAAATGTGATAATTTTTCGTTCAAAAACTGTGGTGGTGGTGGATTCACATTTTGTAGTCCTTCAATAAAACAATCAACAAAGGAAAATGAAAAAGCCATATTCATCAGGAAATGCATGTTGTGTTAAACATAAAAATCTTTGTTTAATCAGAATGAAAATCAATGACGAGTAAGTTGATTAACTGCCCATCATCAACAAAGGTAAGGAGGTAAGCAGAATCTCTGTCTCTAAGCTAAAAACCAAAATCTCTAATTAAACTATACAAGAATTTAAAATTATTAATCAGAGAAGAAATGCTGCCCAAGGTGCCGCTGTCCTATGGGAAGGCTCCCTTTCGAGGACCAAAATAACCATCAGGAGCATCCGTACTGGCATTCAACCAGCCAGACATGTTTGCATCCAATCCAGCATTGTAAATTGTATTGCCCCACCACTTTATTGGTTTAGGATTATACATGACAGCAAAGAAAATGATAACTGACAGAAATGCAACCCCAGCATTCAACCCAGTTGACAAGATATAATTGTACTTCTGCCACCAAGCCTCATACTTCTTACGGATATAATACATAAACGCAAGTGCCACATAAAATCCGGAAATATAATAGGATAAATTATATGGTGAATAATGTAAAAATCCTCCAATAATTACAGATGGTTCAAAATACTTGACATATTTTCTAGAGCCCCATTTTTTAATTGCAATACATGGGAATGCCAACAAAAACCCAATTAAAAAACACCATTGCAAAATTGGATATAAGCCATTGAAAACTTTCTTGGGACCAATAACCCCCCATAAAACTGAAGCAGAATAAAAGGTTCTACCATTGGGGCAAGTAAATTTCTGAGCATTTGTAGGACTACAATAATCTTTGATTCCACCATTCAATTGGAAATTCAATATACCCAATTGAATAAACGAAGCAACAAATATCGAAAGAGTCTGTGCCCTAAATATGGCTCGTGGCGGTAACTTGGCATAATGACCTTGTTTTAACCCGGTGATAAATGACTCGGCTTGACCGTCAATATTGTAACCCAAAGCTTTAATAAATGCCAAGGCCAATCCATTACCTGGGATTGCATAACCAACAATCAATTCAACCAAGACATTCAAACCAAACGAAAACCCGGTTCTGGCATACATACTGGTCAATGGAACCAAAAACACCACATTAATACCCAATGCAAAAAAAATCCCCCAAACTGGGGTCTGTGCTGGATATACTTTAACACAAATAATAGCCAACACTAATGAAATCACCACAACGGAGAAATATGCCCATTCGGAAACTTCCGGATAGGCTCTCATCATTCTACTATGGGGATCATCAAACCCATCGTAATTTGATCTTGTTTTCCAATATTTAACGGCTTTGCCAAGAGATTTTAAACAATCAATCATATCGCGATAATTCACACCAAATTCGTAAACAATGTGGAAGGGATAAATGGCAAAATAGGCTCCGTAAACAACCAAATTACCGGCAGTATAAAATGGGGGACCAACTTCTTGGTATTTCTCTTCGTTAAACAAACTCTCTTGATTGACAACACTAGATACCGCATATCTTTCACCCTTGTTTGTAAATAACCCATTGTCAATAATGGGGAGATATCCGGTCCATTTGTAATTACTATACCAAAGACCAAGAATGGCAAAAAAGGCAATAACCATACCAATCATATTGTTTACTGAGTTGTAAAATGGGACTTGTAATGGTTGGTGTAAAGAACTCATATAATTCCAGTCAAAAGTTGGTATTGGATTAAGGCCCAATCCTCCAATTGAACCAGTAACAACGGCAAGCTTTTTATTTTGGGGCAGAATCCATGTCAACCAATTAAATGTGGATAATGCTTGAAATAAATAATCTGGAACCCAGAAATATGCAAACGAAGCAGCAAAAACAATGAAAAAGAATTTATAACTTGATATTTTCCAACCATTAATAACTTCTTTCTTACCAGAAGCTAACAATGTCTTGTTCAACGCTAATGCGGGTAAAATGGTGGGCCATACCGCCTTGACTGGATAAACGGCAAATTTACGCATAATGCCAGCAAGACCAACACCAAGGAAATTGGTCGACAAGATCAATAATATCTGATACCCCCAATCAACCCACTTATTATCGTAAAACTCCGGGGATTTTTGCATAAGGATATTCCATGCAACATAAGATGTACTTCCACCGGTAACACTACAGAAAATAGTAGCAAGCATTTGTTCTTTATATGTGTACGGACCAGGATTCAAATCAATTTCCCATTTCGAAATTTTCAATTTCCATTTAGGTAAGAGCCATTCACAAATTAATCCTGTTGGGTACAAGAAAACTTGCACGACGGACATTGCCAATGAAATAGCTGGTCTTCTTTCTGAGAAGAACTGATTGATAACAGCACCAACGGCCGTCCAAAAAATACCAATCAAATAAACTCGAAAGGTTTCCATTGGGATAGTAGGATCATCAAAGGGGAATGTCACAGACCTGACTTCTGGATATGGTGACCAATATGCAATCAATGAAGCCTCAAGTCGAATTTGTAAATCCCAATTATCAACCTCATGATTCTCTAGGAATGCTTTTTCCTTGATTTCTAATTTGTCAATGGATTTCACGTTAATGGTTCCTTCCGTTGGCTTTTCATTGTTTCTATCTGAGTCTGAACCAGAGCTGGATATTTCTTTTGAGATGCAAATTTCAACTAATTTCTTCCAAAGTAATAAATCTTCGTCTGGTATATTGACATCTGTATCATGTTCTATAATTCCCTTTTGTGAAATTTCAACAGCTTCTTGAAGTGACATTTGACTGATTTTATCTAGAATAAAAGTAATCTCTGGAGGTAGATCATCTAACGACTCCAACGTATCAAAATGTAATCTCTTCAAAACAAACCATTTTTCAACTTCTGTTAAGGTATTGCCAACTGAATCTAATGAATGAGGATTGGATAAGATTTTTTCCAAGTTGACTTCATGTTCGTAAATATCGGTATGGCTGTGAACAGGAGTAGCATATGACCCCATTGTTAATAAAAGTACTAGTCCAAGTAAATAAATATAATCGTTGGTCTCTTCAAGCACATTATTAGTATCTGGGACATGGTGACTGGTTTATATGTTTCCAAAAAAAGATAAAATTAGAAGTACAAATATCAGTTTTTACCAATTTCCTAATAAATTATGCACTACCTATTTCGTCATAACCTGCATCGACGCATAACAATTGTGATATTCGTTATCTCTGTTGCAATTCACGTAAATCCAATTCACAGTTGTAGCCGATTCCCTGGGTCATGATTGTGACAACGTCTTTCCACCATGATTACCATCGATTCCTTGAATTCTTCAGATAGATGCTTTCCCTATTTTTCACGACAAACTTACCTTGCTTGATAAAATGGTTGGTCAAATCTTCCTCGATAATGACTTCTTTCTCCCCTTGTCCAATTTGATTAGACTCTATATCACTTGGTCATTTTTGAATTCATTCCCACGCTTCATTGGATATTCAGGTCATACATCATCAAACGAGCAATAAAAACACGCTGTATTCATAATCACGCCATGTCGTAAACTGATAACCTACCTAGCAAAAATCTAATTGTTGATATAATAGGATCATGCAGGACTTTGTAATGAGGTTACTGCTATGTTATGCTAAGCTATAGTAGTGGTATGATAAAGATATTAAAAAGAAAATCCAAAAGTGGCAATGCAAACCCTTCGTCGCATTTTTTGTCGCTCCGTTATTTGCTGCCACAACTTTAACATTGGACTTCTAGACGCAAGGCATGAAGCATTACAATTTACCACTTAAGCATCTACATACAATACTACGCATTAGAGTAAATTAAATAATCTAACATGTTTTGTTATCATAAGAGTATTTACTACTCAATGCCATTCAGTTGGTTTATTTTTCTTTTCGGTTTTTGATTCACTATCTCCACAAATTACTTTTGCCTGTAAGTCATTGACAGATTTCTCCCAACTGGTGGCTCTACTAGCAAGTACAAGTTTTCTTACAGATCACTCCTGCTTCTTAGAACCATTTATATCGAAACGTTTTATTCAATAAGGTAAGTTTCAGAATCAACATTCGTCTTCGAAATGGTCTTGTAACGGTTTTTTTTTTGCAACTCATCGAATAGTCACGTGTTGTCCTGCACATGGCCATTTCAGAAAATTTTATTTTTCAAATCTTTTTTTTTTCCTCTCTTCTGCCTACCTACCTAAAGGGAAGACGGAATCAATAATATATACCCTGCTGTCTTGGCTGCATACTTCAATCGTATTCAATCGGTGGGAAGGAAAATAGTTCTAGGTTCTCCGACCATACCTTTTATTTTTATTATTATTAATAATGGATGAGATTCAAATAGAAAAGGCTAGAACACAATCACCAAAGTCATATTTGTACACCACTCTAGCCCAGATCCATTTGGGTGAAATTGCATCATATATCATTTCCATATTGTTATCCAGTGGGAGATTAACTGCCAAAGAAATAAGTATTCGTACTACTATTCCAATAAAGAATGTCAAAACTGCGTTGGTTTCTTTAATTCAGTTAAACTGTGTTTATTTTTGGGATGAGTCAGATAAAAAAGTTTATTATAGTTTGAAAGAGAGTGGATTAGTGTTATTCTTATACAGTGGTGAGATTATTAGCCATATAAAGAGGGAATACGGTGATGATGAAGCAGAAATCATACAGAATATATTAACATATGGACATGTCAAAGTTAATGACTATTTATCCCAATTCAAAGATGATAGTGCGAAACAAATCGAAGAAGAGCATAGATTTTTAAGATTATTTAACGATAAATGGATAGTTAGATTACAAGATTTTGATTTCCATCCATTGGAGGATATCTGGGGTAAGCTATTCGAAGAATGTTTGAAAGATACCCCAAGGTCATCGGTCACATCAGAAACCAAACGTGTTGCTGAAGCTCAAGACAAGGCAAAGGCAAAGTTGACTACTTTATTGGAATCTGGACAAGCATCAAGTGATTTATACACTGAAGTTAATGGGGTTAAAAAATTGAAACCAGAATTGGTGATTACTTTCAATTTGCCTCGTTTCCAAAAACATTTACGAACAAACGCATTGGTTAATTTGGTTAAAGGTAGAATTGGGTTATTAACGGCTATTATTTTCGAGGCTGCTTTGAAACATATTGAAAGTAACAGTCCTGATTTGAACTATCCACTTTTGAATATTCCTGGATTGATCAATGATCCAAATGATGTCAAGGAATACATTGTTAAAATTGAAAATAAATTAGCGAGTGAAAAGAAAATCACATTTTCTGCTAGAGATATAGAAAGATATCTTCCCAAAGATGTGGATTTCACCAATTCCATCATTACTCCAACGTTTGCCAAACCTAAAAGACCAATTGAAAATGGTGATGGTTCACCTAATTCCAAAAAAATCAAACTTGAAGATGGATCTGCTTCATCTAAATCTTCTTCAGGGTCATCATCATCTAACGCACCAAAAGTTAATGCAAACATTATAGAGCAACACTTAAAACTATTACTTAATGGCACAAACACCGCATTTGTTTACGAAATCTCCCCAGGTAATTATGTTGTCCCATTCGATAACTTGACCAAAATATTGCGACAATTCAATTTTGAAATGTTGGTTAAAACCACATTGGGGGAACAAGGATTCAGAGTATTACGATGCATCAAAGCGATGAAATTATGTGATGAAAAGGCAATTTCCAATGCAGTATTATTGAAAGAAAAGACTGTTCGTACAGAAATTTATCAATTAGTTAAGGCCAATGTGGTTGAAATTCAAGACGTTCCAAGAAGTGCCGATAGGGCTGCATCGAAAACGTTCTATTTATTTAGACATAAAGAGAAGTATGAATTTTTGGTCAATTGTTTGATTCATAATATGGCATTAATTCTTAACGGAATAGAAAAATTCAAATCGGAACATCATATTTTGCTTGAAAAGTGTAATCGTATTGATGTTCAAGGTCAAGAAGAACAATTATTATTGGAATCTGAGTTGAAAACATTGCATGGTTTACAAAATAGAGAAATCTCCAATATAGTGAAGTTGAATAGGCTAGTATCTCTCTATTCCATATTCAGTTAATAAAAGACATTGAATCGGTGTTGAAAGTAATCCGTCACCAACTAATGGGAAAGTATTAGATATTCCATTTATAAACTTGCAAAGTTCATAGGATGATAAGAGGAGAAAGAATGCAAAGAATGATACATATCTAATCTTACAATTTCTTTCTTATTTGACATATAACACACAGATAAATATATATTAATAATAACAAAAGAATGCTAGATGGTAATATTAAACGTTAGTAGATTCATTTCCTGTACGGGATGAATTTCCCAAATTAAATAGCGGTGTCAGCCAAGGGCCCCGTTAATACTTGACACAGTACTTGATGTTGAAGAAAGAAAGTGATAAAGTATTTTCGTTACATAGTCCTTGCATTCCTGTACATAAGCAGCTTTGTGTGAGTTACCGTTTACGGTGACGAGGGCGAGGTAATGTCGTGTACATCGAAAAATGTCGTTACCGTGTTGGCAAGGAATGTAAGGGTGGTTTGGGGGCCCAAAGGCGACGGGAATGGAGGGTGTTATCTAAAAAGCCATCACATATATCATCTAAAATGCACCTCGTCGGCACAAGTTATAAATACAGTACAGAGATAATTTAAACTGATAAGTGAATTTTGCAAATAGAAAGAAAGAAAAAGTTAATGCCACCAAGATATTTTTTTTTCCTTTCATCGAGAACTTAGACAACGAAACCTGACAAATCTCCTTGAACCATATGTACACGACCCTTTTTCCCTTTTGTAGAAAATCTTCAAATATACTATGCCATATTTTGCAAATTGTTTAGTAAATATTGCCCAAAGCTCAGAAAAATGTGAAATGATGTAAGATTTCTTACTGTCCTCCTGATTGATCGATCAAGTGACTAACATACTAATCTTGTTGGTGTTAATATGGTAAAAACAATATGCAATGTTTTGAAATTATCAAATTGCTAGTCTTGTGCTATTTATCGACTTATATTTAGTAAAACGAAGTAGTAAGTACTATCTTCACATATATCTCTAAAAGTATGTTCATTTCGTGTAAGAAAATAGCCATACCAAAGAATCATTATATGTTCACATACAAAAAAATAAAACTATGAAAAAGCGATGCTTCATTCACAAGAGGTGAACAATGTCTGAATTGGTTTCTCGTGAATTTGGAAGGTTTTCATGGCAATCTTGCGGTCTATAAAAAGAGTGATGTAATTGGGAAACACCACACTAGAGTAATTGTGGTTCTTGAATTTATACCTATTGTTTCTTTAAAGGTATTAGACAAAGTCAATTCAAAAGTGTGAGATTTTGCTTGGTTTATACAAGTTACTTCATTCTCAACTTTTTTCTATTTAGATAGACGTATGTTTTTGGTGGTGCAGGCTATTTGGATAATAACATCTTGACTTTGGTTGAATACTTAACTGCCGTTTGTGTTTCTCCACAACGTAATTAAGTCAAATTATATAAAGCACGAAGACAGGTAGTAATCCTTTATAAAAAACCTCATTATCAATATCCTCACGATTAATTACCAATATCTAAACTACAGTTTGCATTCATACATAAGGTTGGGAATAATCGAGACTTTTTTTTTGCAACAACCAGTATGGCAAAATAGAATAATACCCTTTCTCTTTCCATACTTAATTTTAAATATGTTTATAATTTGAGCCAAACTACATATAACTATTAGGTTAATTAGGCTATTCATTGGTGTTTCCCTGTTTCTTCGTCCCCTCCGCTTCGCGTCCGTCGGTAATAACTTACTGGCATTATCTGAATTCGCATTTTTAACTTTGCTATAACATGCTGGATAAGCTCTTTCGGTTTTAAATTATCAGGGGGGGTAAAGCGAGAGAGTGAGAGCAATAAAATAAGGGAGTAGTGGTTCTAGCGCTCAGTCCTCCCCTCTTTTATTTTCCAAACCAATGACATCTTTGAGTTTGGTAATCAATGTTATTGTGAACTTATATGTATCGATTCTAACTCTGTTCAGCAGAACCTAGAAAACTACATACCCATACATACATATAGATATCATAAAAATCGATTCTCTTAGTAACTTATAACTAAACGTCGTCTTCAGGAACATCATCACCTTCATCTTCGGCCGATTTATCAAGTTTAACATTAATGATAGGAATTTCCACATGAGTATCGATTTTGGTCCATAACCAACCACTACGTTTTAATTGAACTTGACTACCAGTATATTTTGGAACTTTATCTAAAGTGTCAAAAAATCCAACAATTGCAGTGGGCCAAATTAATAAAAGTGTCAGGAAGGCTAATGCCCAACCAAGAAGTTTTTTACTTTCTTGTGCATATGTTGTGAATATGGATGATGGCAGGGGCCAGACTGGTTGTCCTGCTGTGCCATTCAGGAAAAATCTTCTGGTGTTGAATGAAATAATCTTGCGTTTGGCACGTTGGGAAAGGGTTTGGAAATGTGGTGATGAAGATCTGGTTAATCGGAACATAGTTGAGGAATATAAAGAGATGAAAAGGGAGTTTCAAAAATAAAGACAAAAGTGGAGAGACGGAGAGGTTGTTTGGGGAATGATGTATATTTATATAGCCAAGGATATGTGTATATCCACTGGGAATAGGCTTATGCCAATTGTGTGCATAAGGGAGGAGAGGAGAAGAGAAGAGAAAAGGGGAAGGATAAGATTGCTATGATACGATACGATACAATACGATACATAAAATTGTGGGAATTTTTTACTGCGAGAACATCATGGAACAAATTAAGCTCTTCTTATTCACTTTTGGTGAGTGACTGCGAAAAAATGAAAATTTGTATTATTTATTTTTATCTTTATATAAAGGAAAGATCACACATACAAACACAAAAAGTTCTACATCATCCTAATCTCTCTTATAAACTATCTTTAAACCCGGCAAAATCGAATTGTTCTTCAGTTGGAAATCCATCAACTGTATACTTCACTTTAACTCTTAATTTTATTTTAGCACCTGCCTTACCAACTATTTTCAAATTTTGCCTTATTGGTGATCCACCTGGAGTTAAAGAATCACCACCTGAAGTTGATGAAATTGTCAATTTTTGAGTTTTTGGTACAGCAATTAACAATTGGAACTGTTCAATTTTAGAATTGGTGTTTGATGTGATTATTGCTTCCATTGTAGCTTGACCATTTTGTGGGAAAGACCTCGGAATGAATACAATTTTTACACTGGCATTGTTAAATGCAATAATTTCTGCAGCAGGTGGAGTAACACTAGTAACTGTTGCAGCTGGAGCTGGGGTATTGGTTGAAGGAGTATTGAAAAGATCCAAAATCGCAGCATTATTAACTGGTTTACCAGATGCGCTTCCACCACTGAAAATATCGTCCAATAAATCTTGTTTTGGTGGTGGAACACTAACTGGCCCGCCACTTCCACCAACAACATCATCATCCATCAAATCAAGTAACAAGTTATCACCACCTGAAACACCAGCACCAGCACTAGCACCATTCGTAGATTTCTTGATGATTGGTCTGTTGGATGATGTGGATTTTTGCAAAGTTATTGCCTCACGATGTTTTACTGGTGGTGGTGGCATAGGTGCCAACAATCCCCTTTTCAATGTAGCATCTTGACCAAAAATTTGTTGGTATTCAACAGCTCTAATTTGAATTTCCAAATTAGTATCATGAGTTTTGGAACTTAAAATTAATCTTAAATGTTCAATAACCAGAGCATCTTTGAATTTAATAGATAATTTTATAATGGCAGTCAATGCATATGAAGTTAATTGAACATTCTCTGATTCGGAAAAAATGGAACTGGTGATGGAATCGTCAATTAATTGACTCAACGTTTGTTCAGTGATTGAAACAGATTTATCTTTAACTTCAGTGGTAGTATTCACAATTAAATCACCATATTCCCCAACAGCCCAAACAGTAATCAACGCCAAACCATATTGATTTGGTGCTTCCAAATAAGAACCAACCAATTGACCCACGGTATGTTTCTTCAACTCTTGATCACTGCATTGTAAAAGGAACGCAAGGATACTAGAAGTTATATCTGATGTCAATGAATTGCCTCCAACTCTCAACATTCTGATCAAAGTGTCAAAATGCCATTTTTCATTTGGAGAATACTTGTTTGCAGCAATAGTCAATTGTGAAGTGACAAACGATTTCAATTCTGGATCACTACAATTCTCCAAAAATGTCAATATTTCACGAGCTAGCACACGGATGTTTTGTTCATTAAGAATACCAAATGACAACTCCAATGCTCTTCTACGAATGGAAATGTCACCATCGGATAAACAATTCACAATAGTTGTTCTATGTCTTTGAACCGCCAATGGTTCGATGTTAACCACGGTCAATAATGTGTCCAAGGCAACATATCTGGTATTGTTATCTTTGGTGGACAAAAATTTCCCCAATATGTTGACCCCTAATATCTTTAATGATTGATCTGATGGGATAGCAAAAATAGTCTTTACACACTCGTACAATATAGCATGAGCAGCATTCTTGCCACTATCCAAATTAGAAGCAACTTGGGTCAATATATCATTGATTTCTTCTAAATATTGTGGAGGACATTGATGATCCGAAGCCAATAATCTCAATGTTGACAACAAAGCTACTTGTAAAAATGGATCCGTAGTACCAGTAACATCATAATCTGGTTGGTATCCACTTGTTGTGGTTCTTTTCAAATTTGCCACAATTTTAGGAATGGTTTTTAACAACACTGGTCGACTCTCTTCGGAAACCACATATATGGCATCGATCAATCTCAATGCACCTAATAATAAACTGGATTGTTTTTCATTGATCAAACTAGGAACCTTAGGTAAGAATATTTCAGCTAGTTCTGGATCTTTTTCTATCAATTTAGCAGCAACAATACATGCTTTTTTCTTCAAATAAGTATTTTTGGTATCAATAATAGTTTCAACATTGGTATATAAATCTCTGGCTAATTCTGGAGAAGCAATATTACCAAGACAACAAAGGGCTAAACCGACAATGAAAGAATTTGGATGTTGCATATCATTATCCAAAGAATTGGTCAATAAAGTTAAAACTTCTTGATTTTCATCCAAAATCAACATACATGCCAAATATCCCAATCTTTTGTCAGCAAAACGAGGAGAAGCCAATAACTTAAGACATTCTACTTGACCAAAATGGGTTTTTTCTCCCATGATGTATAAATATAAAAGTTTGGAAATGTTGATTCTTCTGGTTGTTTGATCGAGACTTGGATCTCTGAATGAAGTTCTGATGGCAGCTGATTCCTTTTGAACGACTGATCTTTCATCGGCAATTGTCTTGGCTTTTCTAACTGCCTTAATAAACGATCTAAGAGAACCCATAGTTGTTGGTGTGGTGTGACGTGATAGTGGTGGTTGTGGTTGTCTATTAGATTCGTGCCGGTCGGTTGTTCTGTAGACGTATTGTTTTTTTTTTTTAGAGTTCAACTTTTTCTGTTGGAGTTGTTCTGAAAAATTTGGCTGTACAAAAAATTAAAGAAGAATACACGGTGTAAGGAATCTTACAGGATCGACATCATCATTATCAACATCAGAGTATGGGGAGTTCAGAGCTGCTTGACAAGCTTTATAATGACATTTAAATGTATACTGATAATATAGTAATATAATAATATATAATAAAAATTGTATAAGCATGATTATCAAAACTTTCGATTAAGTTTTCATTTTGCACTTCCTTCTTCTTTATATGAATCTCTACTTCTACTTCCAAATTTGACTATTAGATTCACTGGCACACCAAAGAAACGTCAAATAACAAAAAACCAACCTCAGTTTAAAATAACAATAACAATAATAAGGTAATGATAAATAATAATAAGAATTAGCTGTAGTAAAAGATAAAAGTAGAATAGGAGGAAGCACAACTTCGAATTAAAAACATTGAACAATTGATGATAGTAAAATTAATAAAAAAAAACAACAGTGACAACAATCAAAATTAACTAATAAAAAAAGACATTAGATGAAAGAATAAACTCGTTTCCTTTTTGTCCCAATCTACAAGACAACACACTTCTTCTTCTTTTCTTTCTTTTCTTTGACTCTTAAAGAAGCTCTGGTGGCAGCTTCAAAAACTTCTCTGACACCTCTACCAGTCTTAGCAGAACATTCCAAGTAGTCGGCAGCTCCAATTCTTTGAGCAACTTCTTGACCTTCGGCACTGGAGACTGGTTGTTGTTGTTGTTGTCTTAAGGCTTCAATAGTGTGTGGGTCGTCTCTTAAATCAGATTTACAACCAACTAAAATGATTGGAACACCTTGACAGAAATGTAAAACTTCAGAAATCCATTTTTCTAAAACGTTATCTAAAGAATCTGGAGAATCGACTGAGAAACAAATCAAAATGACGTTGGAATCTGGGTATGATAAAGGTCTTAATCTATCGTAATCTTCTTGACCGGCGGTATCCCATAAGGCCAATTCGACTTTTCTACCGTCAACTTCGACATCAGCAACATAATTTTCAAAGACAGTTGGGACGTAAACTTCTGGGAAAGTACCTTTGGAAAAAACAATCAACAAACAAGTCTTACCACAAGCACCATCACCGACAATGACTAATTTTCTACGAAGTTCAGCTGGACCGTTAACCATTATGCAAGGATATTATACAAATATGAATGAAATCAAAAAAAAAAGAAGGGCAAGGTAAGGGGAGGAAAAATGTATTTCTAAAATGGACAAGGGAAAAAAAAAAAGATGCTGGGAGTAATAAATCAATTAACACTTTATGATAAACAAAATAGGACTGTAAATTTGGAGGGGGATTTCGGTTGTTTTTTCTTATTTGGAATATAGACAATAAAAGAAAAACGGAACCAATGGGATAGAAGTGGGAAATTGAAATTGATTTATAGAGATATCAGAAGAAAAGAGGAAAGAAAGTAAAAGGAAGAAGGGCCAAAACAAAATAAAAAAAAAAAAAAATTTTGTCTCGATAAAAAAAAAAACAACAAAAAATTTTTCTCTCTGTCTCTGCCTCGCTCTCTCTCACACAAACTCTCACTCAATTCCAGTCGCACTCACTCGCGCACAATTTCTCACGCGCTTACATAAGACTGTGTAGCAAATTTACCTCCCTTCCGTGCGAGAGTGTGATATCGTGCTAAAGTGATTTGAAGTTCATGATTCGTGGTTGTGGTTGTGGGTTTTTACGACTGCAAGCGTAAATGTGCAACATGAAATGTATAGTGGGAATGAAAATGTGAATGTAAAGGACTAGTGAAAAATTTCAAAGTTAATGGCAGAATAGAGGAGCAGTTTGTGTGTGCATAGTGTAATTTGTGCCTGTTGTGTCTGTGTGGAAGATGGCAATTGATTTGCCACCATGCACGACAATGTTAAAATTGTTTGTTGCTTTTTTCAAACAATCGTAACACAATTCATGGCAAATATTTTTGTCCATTCTAATTTATTTTGGAAAGGGGGGAATAAAAGATTTCATTTACACTCAGAGGAAGAGGGTTGCTTAAATTGGTTTTTTTACACCATCTACGTTTCCCGCTTGCTTTGGTTTGATTTTGATGAATCTTGTTTATTGTGTTTAAATCAGAGAGTGTACAGTATATGATGGTGTTCTTCTACTTCAAGTGTGTTGGTTTGTTTGTTAGCTAGTTGGCTTATTTGTTAGTTGGTTGATGATTTCCGCTAAACCTCTTTCGTCTAAATTAGGCTGCTGTTTCTAAATTAGGCTGCTGTTTCAGGTTGACTAAAACTATTGGTGTCGCTATTTTTATTTTTATTTTTTTTTTTTTTTTTTTGGTTGTCACATTTTTTTTTTTAGTTGTTTGATTCTACGCCCCTTTTTCCTACTAGTCAATGCGGTTGCTTTTGTGTGCGGAACAAATACACGCGATATCAAACGATATTCGACAATCAACTCTTTGTGTGTGGCTATCCTTAATAGTTCGTTCCTTATTTTCAATTGTGTAAAATCTTGTATTTGATCATCTAAATTGCATTTATCCATCAGCCCTACATTCCCAACCCCATCTAGACATCCATACGATCCTGTGCCATAAGAATATTTATTTTTGTTACTTCTTTCATTTCTTGGGTGTTCTTAATTTAGAAACCATTACATAATACCAATCCATCAAGTTTAGATAAGCAATGGGATTCATTAAACAAATCGCTTTTCTTTTAATAGACTATGAGTTTTAGAAATCGACATCAATGTCGATAGTTGCGTCCGTTTGAACACATCAATTTAAAAGTTATTTCGACGAAATTTGACCCTGTGTTTTTTTTTTTCAGAGAATTTTGCCAACTTGTTGCATGAAAAAGAAATATTTTACATCATTCATGATATACCTCAAGAGGTATTAGGCGTATAGAGATCACATTACACAATATCCGACAAATAAGGCTTCCCCAACATGTCAAATTATTCTACTGCAAGTCAAAGAAGTTCAGAAAAATTTTGTTTTCCGAGGGACAACATTTCCGGGGGTCTTCCAATCCTCCAATAGGAACAACCAGAGTAATAAAGCCAAAGATATATGTCCAATATCTCAGACTACGTTCATCCGAATTCATCAGATGGCAATTATTGTTGGTCAAAGGTTTGGTGGGTTCATCACCTAATAATAGATTTTTTTTTGCAATCATTTAACACGTGACATCGGAGATACATGAACGCGTTTTTTCCACAATCTCACCAGCCCCCTTAATATGCAATTATATGCTGTTCCCAATTTATGAGGTTATCGTGATAACAACTTACTTTTTTTTTTAAACAAATAACGTCATAATCACATTTGACAATTCAATTCCACCTATGCCATATTCAGCTTTTCTCATTTATTGTTCCTCCACATGGAAAAAGGAATGGCGGATGCAATATAACGTATCAATTCTCATATTGGGGTTAAGGAATTTTATTATTTTGCAGTTCTAGAAGTATGGTATAGTTGCATGACAATAGAACAAAGGTTGTAAGATTAATATTTGCAAGAAAATCAAAGATAGTTTTTTTTCGAAAACGTTGAAAAACTAAAACTTTACAAATATTGTTTATTGGTTATTGCTAATTGCCTTGCTCCCAAAAAAAGCAAGATATTGCGCGCAAACATTTTATTGCCATATAACTGGACAAGCGCACGACACTACAGCTGTATCTCCTTACTCCTTATCATCAGACTTTCCTTTGGTTTTTTTTTTCTTTTTTTTTTTGGATATGCTTTTAAGCTAACGATTTTCAATTCTAATCGAAAGATTGAGAATGGGGTCGTTTTATTAGTGGTTATCAAAAGTGGAGAATATATTTCCCGAACCTTAATCACAAGAAGTATAAGGGGTTAACGCTAAATTACTTACAAATTTACAAGAAAAAATGCACAGCAAAAAGTACTATTTTCTCAATTTAGATAAAGGCGATAAATGTGCAAAGGGCAACGAGAAGAAAAGGAAAAAGAGAAATTTATGCACGATTTTGAAAACGTGCACTACTGGCGAGGTTATGTACAGGTTCTCCTTTGTTGGTCGCTATCTTTTATCTTTGTTGTTCAAGTTAAACCAAAAATAAAAAAAAAAAAAAGAAAAAGAAAAATTGAAAAATTTTCAGTTGGGTGGTTTGAACCAAACAGAAGAGAAACAGAAACAGAAACCAAAAGAGAGCCAAAAAAATTTGGTGATTCAAAGATAACCAAAAGTCTGTTACCAAAAAAAAAAAAAAACGACAACCACTAAAAAAAATTTTTTCTTCTCTTTTATCCATCCTTTTCTTGATTAGAAAATTTTTCAAGGTACCTACCAGACAATTCAATCTTTGTTCAGAACTATGTCTATGAGTGATATTCAACAACGTCCTCAACCAACTACATCTGGAACGGCCACTACCACCAACATCACCACCAACATCACCACCACCGATCACACCCATGGCACCCCTGCCAGATCCCCTACACCTCCAAATCACCCACTCAGTAAACACGAAGTTGTTGAACAGAAACCAAGTGTAAACCCGATCCCACATCCTCATCCACAACAGTTACCTACTCCACCTGTGAAGACTACCTCTAAACAGCCATCATCATCGGGGAGTGCAACTGCGACTGCAATCTTAAATGCAACCGAAACTGCAAATTCATCCTCTCCTTCTACTGCTACTACTTCAAAGTTAAATATGGCGGGACCAATATGTGGGAACTGTCGCACCCAAACCACTCCATTGTGGAGAAGGGATGAAACTGGTTTAGTCTTGTGTAATGCATGTGGATTGTTTTTAAAATTGCATGGACGTCCAAGACCTATCAGTTTGAAAACAGATACTATCAAATCCAGAAACAGAGTGAAGCAAAATGGATCCAATCTGTCGAGTAAGTCGTCGGGACCAAACACCCCTGAATTAAAATCAAAAGATAAGAGTGGAAAAAAGTCACCAAAACTGAAAAAGAAATCAAGTATGAATGGATCTTCTAGTAATAACTCGACTTTGGATAGCAACAACAAGAATAGCAACAACAACAACAACAATAGTAGCGGCAACAATTTGAGTAATAACAACACACACAACATCACGACTTTGACTCCATTATTACCAGCCACTGCGAACTCCACTCCCTCGGCATTCAAGAATAATTTGGGCCAATCATTACATAATCACCATCATTTACCTAATCATGTTTTGCAAACACATCAAGTTCCATTACACTATCCTTCGTCTACCCCAACTCAATTTGCTCCTGGGTTACAAAGAATAACATCACCATTAATGTTGTCTACTTCCTCGGCAGTTAGAAACGAGCCAAGTGACCGTAAATTGACTCCAATACAAGCAGCTGCTGGAGCTTTAGAAAATATGTCTAATGAATTGGGACCAAGTGCCACTTTCAAGAAAGGTACGAATATCAATGGGGTTTCATTGATGAACTCTAGTAGGAAAGAAGTTAATGCTAGCAATGGTTCATCATCGATTTTTTCAAGTGTCGCACCTCCGACTGCTCCAAAATTGCCGGCCATTGGTAATAAAATCGCATCACCTTCATCTTCTAGTTCCATTGCTTCGCAACCATATAGTAGATCATCAACTCCTTTGCAATCCTTACCTCCATTACACAAGATGGCATCCACAGATTCTGCTTTACCTTCGATACATAACATCTCTGGATTTTCTCAAGGTGCACCAAACAAGGACAATAGTAATCAACAATCTTCTAACCAGTCGCCAAATGAAAATCAAAAACAAGGACAAAGTGGTAATAGCAACAATAATAACAACAATAACAACAACAACAATGGTGGAAATTTTGTTGCCAATGCTCATGAAGTTACTTTGCTAAAGACAAGAATATCAGAATTGGAATTAGTCAATGATTTGTATAGAACAAGAATCATGGAATTGGAAGCAATGGAGCAAGCAGCTAGATTGAGAGAAAATTCTATGAAGAAAAGGTTGGAAGAAGTTATGTCATTACAAGCTAGTTATCAACAACTAACGAATGGTATGAGTTCCGGTCAATTGCAATCTCAATCACAACCACCATTGCCACCATCCACTCTACCACCTCAACCACAGCCAGTACGAATGCAATCACTTCCTCGTCCACCTCAAGTGTCACACGTTCAAGCACCACTACAACCTCAACCATTCCAAACTTCATCAACGGCAAATCAACCATCTCCAAATTCAAGTACAATAACCGATAATAATAGTGGTACTATTGGTACTACTACCACATCGACTACCAAAATAGAACAACCACGTCAGCAACCATCGACTACAGTATTACCACCTATTCAAACCAATGAATCTATTGTGTTACCACCATTAAAACGAGATCATGAAGAAGAATCTAATGAAAGTAATAAAAAGGCAAAATTGAATTAAATTATACTAAATTAAAGTTGTTAATTATTTAATTATTTATTAAGCTTGATATTTTTTATTTACACCCCTTAGAATGATTTTTACGACTATTATTATTAAAAGTATGATTTAATGGTTATATATATGTATATGTTTTTTTTTTATTTTTATTTGTATATTTATTGTTTTTAATGATTCGTTTTTATATTAGATTTGTTTGAATGCTTGGTTTGGTTTTTAATTTAAGTTTTAATTTGTTTTTTTCGTTCTTTGATGTATTTGTATTTGATTCGGGTTTTGATTGACTTTATCTACACAGACATATCAATAAAAAATAAAAAGGCTGTAAGAAATGGTTGAAAAAAAAAAGACATACAAAAAAATACACGCTAACATATGACTGTACACAAAATCTCTGTTGCAAAAAAATCCATTTCTATGAAAATCCACAACCATAAAAGGAGAACAAGTTTCCCAAAAAAAAAACTTTTTTACAACACTTTTTTCTTTCTTCATTCTTGTTTTTTATAAACAACAAAAAAAAAATCAATCACCAATCATATCAATAAAACATCAATCCATCATCAATCAATCAACCATCCAATTACCAATCTACCATTTAAGCGCCAATTAACAAAGTTCCAATCAATCAATCAACTAAGCGCCAATAAATTGAACTCCATCCATCCATCCAATCAATCAATTAAGTTAGTGAATCAAACAATCTATCAATTAATCAATCAAGATGGTGTATCAATCAAGTTAGCGAATCATGACAACCTTTCAGATGAGTATTTTACCGATTTAGATAACATATATTCAATTCGAATACTAACATAGGTTCCCTGCTATAGGAAAAGTGACTAGTCACCACTTATTTCCTTCCTTTACCATCTGGAGAGCCGTTCAAGAGGACGACAAGCAACTGGAGCAAGACCGGGGGGGGGGGGGTTGACTACCCTCCAAAAGTCCCAAAAAATTTGGGCATTTGAGTCCACGCAAAGGAACCGCTGTCAAATTTTTTTTTTAAATGGGCAAAAAAAAATTTTAAATGTTTAAACGCAGGGGAAACCATGTCAATTTTTTTTTTGGACACATATACAAATAGGATAAAAATAGACGTTAAAAGTGATATAAACTTACCATTTGTCCTCTAGAATGAATGTCTGATACAATGGCTTCAATGTGACTCCAATACTGGGCATATTTTGAAGATTTTGCACCCTTTGTGAAAAACCTACAAACTTGGTCCTGCTATATGAGAGTATGCGTAGGAACGGTTCAAGATAAATTCCACCTCCACTACAGAAAGGCTGATACTTGGTGTTCCACGCTGTCTTCAATTGCGTGTGAGTGTGTGGTGCATAAGACCCTGGATCAGTCAACCTTATCCGATGTTATAAGAGAATATTTGGGGCAAATATGATTTTCCAATTTGAATTCTAGTATTGGTCTTGATTTGAAAACCTTCAATTTTTGTTCATCTGGATAAGACTACGGCGATACATGGCTGTCCTGTCCAAGAATATCAATAGAAGTGTCTTCGTTGGGAAATTCCGATGTTGGTCAATAAAGAGTCGTTGAATTAGAATCAAACAATCTTGCACTGACTGTTTGAGACTTCTCAATTTGATAAATAGATCAATGAATATATGTCCATGTATTGTAAAATATTAGAATAAACTAAAAACTAAAACCTCAAATGTAAAAAATCAAGGCGATTGATGATGATGATGATGATGATGATGGTGATGATGATGAAGATGATGATGATGATAATGATAATGATGATTTTATGTACGTACATCAGGTTCTTCCTTATTCAAAAATTGTTTAAATTTCAACAATTCTAAAATAAATTTGATATCATTAGTGAAAAATTCATCAGCTTTTAATGTATAAGTAGATTTATCATCACTATGTTTTTCCAAATACAATCTAACTGTAGCTCCGGAAGATCCAGTACCTGATAATCTAACAATAAATCTTAATCCATTGCTGAATTTAATAAATAATCCTTGATTTGGTGAAACACTTCCATCTAAATCGGTATATGAGAAATTAGCAGCTTCTTTAATAATATAACCTGGAGCCAATTCTTCACCTGGCTTTTTGGAATCAACAATTGATTGTAATAATTCGATTAATTGATTGGCACCTTCACTGGAAACATTTTCATAATCATATCTGGTGAAAAATGTACGTCCATATTTTTCCCAAAAGGAATTTTGAACAATTTCAATTGAAGTTTTAGAATCAGGGTTCTTTTGACTGAAATCAGCCAAAACGTTTAACCAGGCAACAATGGCCCATAATCCATCCTTTTCTCTAATATGATTGGATCCAGTACCAAAACTTTCTTCACCACAAATACTTAATTTCTTAGCATCAAATAATGAACAGAAAAATTTCCAACCGGTTGGCACTTCATAACATTCTAAATTCTTATTTTTGGCAACCAAATCAATGGCACCAGAGGTTGGCATGGATCTGGCCAATCCATATATACCTTGGTTTTTAAAATATGGAATTGAATCAGCATATTCGGAAATAATGGCTACGGAATCACCTGGAGATACAAAAGTACCAGCACCATAAATCATATTTCTATCACCATCACCATCGGATGCAGCACCAAAGGAGATATTTTCCTTGTCAACTCTTTCAACCAAAGTGTGAGCATAGGTCAAGTTTGGATCTGGATGTAAGCCACCGAAATCTGGTAATGGTTTATAGTTTTGAATGGATGATTCTGACAAGCCCAATTCATTAACAAAGATTTCATAACCGTATGGTCCGGTAACACCATTCAAGGCGTCAAATAACACTTTGAAATCTTGTTCTTTGGTGGCTTTGGAAATGAATGATTTGATCAATGGGAAATCAAAGATGGATTTCAACATGTCGACATAATCTTTAGTTGAGTCAATGACTTCAACTTCAATTGGTCCCACAGTGACAGCCCCAATTTTCGAAATGTCAACTTCTGGCAATTCAATAAGTTTATAACTGGTCAATTGTTTGGAAACGTCGAAAATCTTATTGGTGACGGATTCTGGAGCTGGACCACCATTGCTTAAATTGTATTTGATACCTAAATCATTGGTTGGACCACCTGGGTTATGACTAGCAGTTAAAATAATACCACCGGTGGCATTTCTAATTCTGATGACGTGGGAAGTGGCAGGAGTAGATAAGATACCATTTTGACCAAGGATCAATTTCTTAACTCCATTGGCAGCAGCAATCTTAATGATCAATTGAATGACAACATCGTTGTAGTATCTACCATCACCACCAATTACTAAAGTGGAATCTTGAGCACCTTCTGGAATGGCATCTAAAATGGCCTGGATGAAGTTTTCTGTGTAGTGTGGTTGTTTGAAAACGGTGACTTTCTTTCTTAAACCGGAAGTACCTGGTTTTTGGTCGGTAAATGGTTTAGTTTCAATTGTTTTAACGGAGAGATCAGACATGGTGGGGAAGGACAGTAATGGTGAAATGTGTATGAAGTGGGAAGTCAATTGATACGTTGATAATATTCAGAATAAGAAATAGGGATGAAGGGGGAAAAAGGAGAAAGGTGGTTGGGAAGTTCGTTGAATAAATTTATATGATTTTTTTTTTTCAGTGTGTGTGTGTGTGTGTGTGTGTGTGTGTGTGTGTGTGTGTGCGTGATAGAGAGGAAATGTGGGTGTAAATTAGAGTGACCTTTATTTAAAATCTCGGACATTTGGGTGCCATGGAAGAAAACTCACACACAGCTTAGTACACAAACATAACCAATGGAAGAGAAGAATCCAAATCCACAAAACTTAAAACCCAATTCTTTCTTCTCCCGGTTCAGGGGCTCATGATTGCTTTTCTTTCGCAAGAAGACCACAGGTGAAGAAGTCGAGTGGAGTGAAGTAAATTGAAATAGTGGGGCGGAGAGGGGTGGAGAGAACAGGGAATGTGACGGACGGAACAATACCGCAATTATTATTCTTCTTCCTCATATCACCAGCAACCACTATCATCACCACATGTTATTGATTACATTATTCTGCCATATACTACACTCCCATAAATACCACTACGCTGGTTATTTGTTGATTGATTGGTCAAGTTAAATATTGAAAACACCCAACAACTCCTAACCCTTATCAATCCACTGGAGCAGGGGTCACACAAAAGATAAAATTAAGTGGAATGGCAATTAAAATTTAATTGGAAAATTTCTCACCCCACTTTAATGGAACACAACAAATTCTTTTAAATGGAGTTATGGGGAGAGAAAAAGAACGACGATCTCATTTTTGTACCACCATCTTTTATTACGCCTGGTAGCATTCCACGTCCCACCAACACCAGGACCCACACGAGAACCAGCACTTGGCATCACTTGGCACGATCACGAAAGAAATTCTGAACAATCTAACTATTCGTGTTTCTACAATTGTGTTTTCTTCTCCCTATGCATAAGGGATCAACTTGGGTATTTTGTTTTCAACAATGGGTTGCAATTAAGTTTTCAAAAAGATGTACAAAATGTTTTCGCCTAGAAGGTCTTCTTTACTCAGGGTGGGTAGTTGGGTTGAACTTTATGATGATTAAATGATATCTATCCCTTAAAATTATTGTAATATTAGACAGTCATGTGCAATTTGATGACAACAGTGTGGTTCATATGTAGTATTTGAAAGTTTAAATAGTATCTTGTGTAAATAAACGGTTAAATGTTTCCATTTGGTTGTTTAGTCTACACCAGAAATACAGACGTAAAGGGTTACCCAATAATGAAGTTTGAAAAAGTAGAAGAGATTGAAGAGGTGTTGTTATATAGATAAATTGATGGTGACGATGGAAATGAGTATTTCGGAGTATCCAAAAACAAAGAACTCGTTGATGATCTCATTAGCAAAATTGAAAACACCATAACGAAAATTAAAAGGAATGATAGGTACATTCACGTTGAAATAAGATTTGGTCGAATACTACGAGAAGGTTCCCGAGACCGCATAAGTTTGGATAGAAGTCATGCTAGAATAGTACCACGTTCATTGGTGGAACATTTTTGATCAGGACGTTAGACAGCCCCGATCAACGAAAATAACGAATCTACTTCCCCACAGTATGTTTCCCGAGAATTATAAATGTAAAGAAGAACGAACTAAAGATAAGATCCATAGTACTGTCAATTCTTGGGGACTTGTTTATATAACACGGGATCACAACGATCCGGAACCAGGAGATGCTTGTTATATCGAAAGAGTCCGACGACCGCCGATATTAATATATGTTCCCACGGGTGAATTCGATTTTAGCATAATATTGGCAGAGAAATTTTACATACAAAAGAACACCTATTTTCGGGGGTCAGCTAATTGAAACTTGTGAAACGGAACGTTTTGTTTAGGTTGAACAACTGTCTGGAAAGCGATACCAAGAGATAGAAATGAATTACAAATCAACCAAATACAGTGTTGTATCACCTACCACTGATTCCTCTAAATACAAATTTGGAATTCAGATGGCGGTTGATAGTTTTCTTGAAGCTATGCAAAACAAACAAGGTGAAAAGTTTTCCCCAAGTCTAGGCAATCCCATATATCAATGGTTGAAAAAAGCCAATGAAATTAATGAAGTGCTTAGTTGATCTGAATGATATAGATCTACATGTTGGATTAATAAAGTTCCAGATATCGTGTACTGTGGATAATTTTTATTTGTGTTTATTGTCACTCTCCCACATTCTCATGTAAGGGAAAAAAGAAAAAAGTATAAATAGCAGACAATATTTTTCCCATTCTCTGTCTTTCTCAAAAAAAATTTCTTCTCTTACTTTTTCTTCAATGTTTGTGAATATCATTACACTGTTGATGTAACCTTGGGGAAGGACGGTGAATTTCATTAGGCCAAGCGGCGTTAGGAAACTTATTTACTATTAACGACTCATGCCATCTAGCACTCGACTAGTTATAAATATACATTTTCAAATATTTGTTTTTGGTAATACAATATTCCAATTGTAGAAATTATATAGGACACTGAGCCGGTTCTCTCTTATTAACCAAACACATATGCCGCTCAGGATTCTTTCCTTCTTCTTGCCGTTGCAGCGAATCTAAGAGTATGACCTACATTAGAAGATGCGTTGGATTAGAATCCCGCACGTGAACGAACTATTGTTGCATAATAATAAGAGATAGCAACTTAAGAAATGTATTTGCTTCTATCCTTCCCCTTCCCTTCAGGGATTGTACGCAATAAGAAGAAGTACACAAGTTTATTTAATAAGGACACCTTAAGTCTTTTCCCAACTTATACGTGGTCAAATCACAATAACTTAAAATATAAGATGACGAAAACATGCCAACCACATTCATATCCCTATAATTTTGGGGACTGAGTTTTAATCAAAATTTCAATAAAACCTTAAATCATAAAAGGAGGAGGTTCACTTTTGTTTTTGGGGATATCATATTGTAATTGGCAAGAAAGTTAAACAAAAGAATTGGGTCATGGAATATAAAACTGTGGAGTTTTCTTCGACAAATTCTTTTGGTACTATCCTCTGTGATAAATCATTAACTCGAGTTTGTGTGGTGAATAATATAAGAAGAAAAGATGTCTTTGGGAAATCAGTTTAACTCCTTGTTACTTAGTAATGGTTCAACCGTTAGATCAGTAGATAACTCGGTTGATGATAGTAGTAGCAGTGATGGTAGCGATAGCGGTGACGTTAGTGACAGTAGTGATGACGGTACTGACATTGTTGTAAACCAAATTATTACCCAACCACCAAAGAAAAAGAAGAAGAAGAGAGGCAAGAAGAAGAAGAAGAAGACAAAGAAGGAGGAGAACACAAATGGAAAGAAGAAACCAGTGAACACAAATGGAGTGGTAAGATCCAATAAGCAATCAGACATTGAATATGAATATGTTTCCGACTATCCAGTGCTTCTTGATAAAATCGCTGATAAGCTCGAAGATGCAATTGAAAAACTGCATGAAGAAAACGAAGTTGAAATTGAGTTAAAATTTGGTCAGATCTTGGGCAGACGTTCGGAAGTTCGATATTCAAAAACAGGGACCCATCCTAGATATGTTAATCCCTTGAATGCTAGTCAGTTTGATTCTGATCTTGGACCTCCACATTGGAAAAAGGTTAATGATGTGGTTGAACGTTACCATAAACTGACCGGTGAAGAAGATCATACAAGTGATTCTTATTATATGACAGAACAGGGATTGACCATAAACGTTCATGATTTCAACTATTCTGGAGAATCAGGTCATAGAAAAAGAATACTTGGTGATTATTACATTTATAATCCATCAGGGTTGTTCGATTTTAGAGTCGTTGTATTTGAAAAAATTGAATTGGGGAAAAATAAGAGAAAATCAGTTAAACGTAATGGTCGTTTCTTATTTGAGAGAACAAAGAGGAGAGATACTTGGGTAGATGGTAAAACTCATAATTTATTCATGTCTACCAAGGTCAAATTAACTCCAGCTTTGAAAACGAATTTGTACGACTTTGAAATTAAATTGAATGCTGAAAATGTTGTTACAGCAATTAGAGAATATGAATCTGATAGGACCTATAAGGAGTTCAGGAAGACGTTTCTTAATTTCTTCCATAATGCAGATTTGATTAACGAGAAAGTTAGTTAGGTTTCCTATGGAAGATTGTTTTGCTACGCAAAAAATAGGAGGTGGAATTTAGAATACCTGCAAGGTTTTTGCGGTGCATAATTTTGCAGCAATTTTGGCAGTTATTGTTGCTTTTTGAATTGTCACAATATAGAAAAAGTGAGCTGAGTTAACATAAATGCAATAAGTTTGTTTATATTTAATAAACGGTTAAAAAGAATATCACATGCATAGTTTCTCTGAGTATACTCTTGGACTTCTGTTGGGCATTCTGATGCAAATTCTAAATATTTTGGAATTGAATGGTAGTTCTCTTTGGTCAAAACTATGGTTACTAATGTCGCGTTACTAGAATAGTTACCCTTCTCGTAACGTGGTGCACGACCTGAAACAGTAGAGGAAAATTGGACCAACAGTAGGAATGGTCCCGACTCAATAGTACTGCGGTAGTTAACAGTCATTTAGTAGTTAATATACTCGTTGATCTCTTTAACTTACCTTGGATAGTCTCGAGGAAAACCCTGAACTATTTATACTACTCGGAATGCCATCTCCTAGCACTGGTCCATTAGTCCCGGATAGTGTTACAGTTACATAAACGTGTCAGCGCAACCCTGCTACAGAACAACCAAGTTACACATACTCTGGTCTTATGCTTACTCATACTTGTTATGTATCACTCCAGACTATTATATATCCCGCACACAGCAGTTTATCTTCTAACAAGATAACTCTGCTAACTGGACACAAGTGTTGGGTTATTTCTCCAATTCGACAACTATTTAAAGGAAAAAAAATCATCTCCTAAACACCTCTGCTGTTTTCTCTATTACCCAACCGATTTTGCATCAAAGTATACGATGTCCTTGGAAAGCGATTTTGAAAATTTGTCACTTGACGATGAGTTAGTAATTGTTGATTACGCAGCTCCTAATCAACCAAACCGCACCAAAAACCCAAAGAATAAGAACAGAAAGAAGAAGAACAACAGCAACAAAAAGAAGAATGAGACGAGACAAACACGAACGGCAATAACATCACCATTAAGGATGAGACGAATACGAACGGCAATAACACCGCTATCAAGAACGAACGCATGAAAGTTGAACCGAACCATACAGTACTTCCACTTGTTGAACTCGCTACATCCAATCCAACACTTGTTAACAACATCGTAGGTAGGATCAAAAGAGCTGTTCTTAAACTGAGGAAGAAAAATGAAGTCGAAATTGAATTAAAGTTTGGTAGAATGATGGGGAGAAATTCCGAAGTTTGATTATGGGGCAAAGGAAGTAAACCAAAAATTGTACATAAACTAGCCTTTGGACATTTTGATTCCGATATTGGATTACATTACTGGAGAAAGGTGGTTGAAGAGGCAGATAAACATGATAACACCAGATCTATTAATGAAACTTCGAAGAAGACTTACTATTTGAAAGGCAAGGGGCTTACGGTTCACACAAAGGATTTATTCAATACTCGTGACACTTGGAATCAAAAGAAAATCCTTGGTGATTTCTACATTCATAATCCAAAGGGTCAATTTGATTTCAAAGTTATTATTTCGGAAAAACTCGAACAATCAAGAGAAGACATGTTAGAAGTCAAACGTTCTGGTCGTCGCGTATTCAGTAGAAAGAAGACTACTAAAACTTGGGTCAATTTTCGTACTAAGACTGTTACCATGGCTAATCGAGTGAAAATCGATCCTGCTGTAAGAAACCAATTGTATGAGTTTGAAATGCGATTTGATGCTCCGCCACTTGTTTTGGCAGTTAGAGACCAGCAAATGCAAGAACCTGGCAAAAATTACGAAGCTGACGTTTTGCATTTTTGCGAGCAGCTGATTTGATTAATGCAGCACTCAGTTAGGTTCGGGGAGATATGGTGAATGTGGCTTGATTTTATGGTTTATACTATAGTCGATAAGTATTTAGGTATAAGATAATAGGATTGGATTCGAATATAAATTGCAGTTTTCCTATAATGTCATCGTAGTTGGTACGCACTTTTTGGTCTAACGGGCGTACCATTCACCGTTTTGTAATTCCCATATCTATCTCACATTTCCAATATTGTTGATCTCAATTGGGCCGACATCTATCTACTGCAAGTTTTCAAACTTGTTTTTTTTTTAGGTTTACACGAAACATGAAATGTAATAGTACTTTAGCTTTTCAATACCTTTTCATTAAAAAGCTTATCTGCACACTTTTTTTTTAAAAAAGACTTAGAAAGCATAAATTCTACTAAATGAAAGTTAATTGTGCAAAGCAATTCCTATCAAGACGAAGAAACCTCCCTAAAACGATAAATTGTTGGGCTTTTTTTGACACAGTGGTTGATTCAGTGATGCTCGAGTTATACTCATAATGTCATTGAAAAGACTACAAGAAACCGTGGGGACAAATTGGAATCACAAAATAATTAATATAATTGTCACTGCAGTAAATAATTCTATTCGTAATTGGAGGTATGACATAAGATATCACGTATCATGGAAACCATTTATAATTTTGCATTTTGGTCAAATACTTAAAAAAAAATCCAAGAAGCGAATCAAATTGCATCGTGAAGATCTACAATTGATTGGCTCCAAATTGGTTGGAAGGTTTAAAGGAGATATTGGAAAGAACACGTTCGAAAAAATTCAAGACTTGATGAAAAATGACGATGAATTGACACTTAACAAATCGGGGGAAGTTATTGGAAACATATTACCAACGCAAATGGGTCTCGCCAAAAACTCACGTTGTCACTAGATATCCAGATACTCCTAAATTGCGTCCCAAAGTTTGGGATCATTCAAAAATGCAAGAATTGTTCATTTATAACCCAACAGGAACATTTGATTTTCGTCTAGAAATTGGAAGCATAGGTTATCGCAGCCCAAAAATTATTCCATCAATTGAAAAAACTTGTCGGAAGATATCTACAATCAACAGAGAAAGAAATAATTGGACGGATGAAGGTTGGAATTCGTATAAATTGCGTAAAAACAACATTGTTGATGGAAAACATTCTACATATAACTTTGCAATTGAATTGAAGTATGGCGTAAAAAAGATTAGGGACTTGCATAAAAAACAAACAACACTCAAGGGAAACCAAGATCATGCACGAGCAGTTTATGACAGGGCTATTTATTTCCACGATTACATAGATTTAGGTTTAGGTCGAGTCAGTCAATCAGTAAAATAGAGTAGAAAGGAAGTGTATATTAGGAAATTACAGAATGTTGCTACCATATGCAAGAAATTTGGAGGGGAGAGCCACGTGATCCCTAGTCCAATTTGGCTGCGCGTTGCATTTTCAAATTTTCTTTTTTTTTTCTTCCCCTTGCTTTGAAAAATTGGTCAAACATTGCTTCAGCCGAAACTCAACAATAACCTCTACTTCTTCTTCTACCTTTTCCATTCTCCCCTTTCGTCATTTGTCCATTATGATCTACTATGTTGTGGCCTTTCTCATAGCTATTGCAGTGGCTTCATATGCATTTGTCATCCTATTTAGTCACAAACCAAGACTACCAGAGCCCATAGAAGGATCGTATTTGACGAACGGCACGTCACACGATGAATTATTCGACTTGCCTCCTAGAATAACTCCTACAAGTGCATACAAGAATGAAGGTATTGATATCAGTTTGATTATCCCAAGTTACAACGAAGCCAAAAGAATCACCAAGATGTTGGATGAGGCCATTGCCTATCTTGAGAAGAACCACTCTGGAAAATACGAGATTTTAATTGTTGATGATCAATCTGCGGATGCCACCGTTCAAGTTGCGTTGAATAAAGCTGAGGAATTCAAATTAAAACCTCATATAATGAGAGTTATCAAATTGAGTAAAAACAGAGGTAAAGGAGGTGCCGTCACTCATGGATTATTACATTCACGTGGGAGATATTCATTGTTTGCCGATGCTGATGGAGCCACCCTGTTTCCCGATATCAAAAACCTTTTTGAATATGTTGCCTCTTCAAAAGGTGCCACCATTGCCATTGGATCTCGTGCACATATGGTTAATACCGATGCCGTGGTTAAGAGATCTTTCATTAGGAATTTCTTAATGTATGGACTTCATACGTTGGTGTTTATTTTTGGAATTCGAGATGTTCAAGACACACAATGTGGATTCAAGATGTTCAATTTTGAAGCTGTACAGAAGATTTTTCCCCACATGCATACGGAAAGATGGATTTTTGATGTGGAAGTGTTGTTATTGGGAGAAATTCAAAAGATGAACATGAAGGAAATTGCCGTCAATTGGACCGAAATTGATGGTTCTAAAGTTGATTTGGCTAGGGATTCAATTGCGATGGCTATTGACTTGGTGGTTACTCGATTGGCATACCTTTTGGGAATTTATAAATTGGACCAATGTGGAAGAGAAACTAAGAAGAACCACTGATTGGTGATTTTAGAGTTATACATTTTTGATTGATAGAAAGATTAGGAACTATGTTACATATTCATACAGCTCAGATAATTTAATATAAACCTTGTCATTTATACCCCAGAACAGTTATGTATCATCTCTAGGTACGTCTTGGCTGATGCTATAACATTCATTATCCATGGAAAAACAAAAAGAAAACAGGCGATGAGTGTCGGACTTTTGTACAGTTACTACATTCAAGCTTAGACATGTATTTCCAATTACAATAAATGTCACATACGCTTACGCCTAGTAGAGGAACATCCACAAGATCAAAAGTCACCTATGTAGTTTAGATATTCAAAGCAATGAACCTTTTATAATGGTAACAGAAGCTGTTTAAAAACCACACAGTATTCTCGCCTACCGCTTATGCGGTTGAGGACCAGAAAAGACAAGCCAGAAACAGGAGCAATATTTTGTATAGAAAAATATTTTGGAACACTTTTTTTCACCAAAAATACTTCTACCCTTCTACCCATCAAATCCGTGTAACTACCATAGAAGAATAATGTACGTGGAGCTTCCCTTTGATGAAATCAAACCCGACCCCATAAAGAAAAGAGTTGCCTATTTCTACGATCAAGATGTCGGGAACTATTTTTACGGAACTGGTCATTGTATGAAACCCCATAGAATAAGGATGGCCCATTCTTTAATCATGAATTATGAACTAGATAAAAAAATGGAGATCTATCGAGCCCAACCGGCTAGTAATTTAGAAATGACTCAATTTCATACTGATGAATATATCGATTTCATTGATCGAGTGTCCCCGGATAACTTGCATCTTTTCCAACGTGAACAGGTGATATTCAACGTTGGGGATGATTGTCCTGTGTTTGATGGATTAGGAGAGTTTTGTAAGATATCATGTGGAGGATCGATGGAAGGGGCTGCGAGATTGAATAATGGACTGGCTGATGTGGCCATCAATTATGCTGGTGGGTTACATCATGCAAAGAAGTCCGAAGCCAGTGGGTTCTGTTATACAAATGATATCGTGTTGGCAATCATAGAGCTATTAAGATATCATCCAAGAGTGTTGTATATTGATATCGATGTTCATCATGGTGATGGGGTCGAAGAAGCCTTTTATACAAATGATAGAGTGATGACTTGTTCGTTCCATAAGTATGGGGAATTCTTCCCAGGGACCGGTAATTTAAACGATATTGGAATAGGGACTGGGAAATACCATTCTGTCAATGTTCCTTTACGTGATGGTATTGATGATGTTACGTACAAGTCAATATTTGAACCTGTTATAAGCAAGATTATGGAATGGTATCAACCTTCGGCAATTGTTTTGCAATGTGGTGGTGATTCATTGAGTGGTGATAGATTGGGACCCTTCAATTTGTCGATGAGAGGACATGCCAATTGTGTTAATTTTGTCAGATCGTTTAATGTTCCATACATGGTTGTTGGTGGTGGAGGTTATACCATTAGAAATGTTGCTCGAACATGGGCATTCGAAACCGGTATTTGTAATGGTGTGATATTGCCGAAAGAGTTACCCTACAATGGATATTATGAATATTATGCTCCAACTTACGAATTGGATGTTCGATCATCTAACATGAACAATGCAAATTCAAAAGAATATTTGAATAAGATACTAACGCAATTGATTACCAATCTTGATCACACAAAACATGCCCCTTCGGTACAAATGAATGAGGTTCCGCATGATCCTGAAGATTTGGGAGATGTTGAAGAAGATACAGGCATGGCTATCGACACCAAGGGAGGATCTCAAATGGCCAGGGATAAAATGATACAAGGAGAGAATGAATTTTATGATGACGATGAAAAAGACCGAGGAGAAAAGAATATCCAAGAAAATGGCCACGAAAACGGAAATGCAAGTGCAAACGGAAATGGTACAGCAATTATCACCGACCAGGAACAGGAGGAAATCGCTCAATTAAACAAAGAAGATTGAGGAGGGTGTATATATGTATATATAGATATTGTGTAATTGTAATAATAAGGGTGTATAACTGATTTGCATTCCTCGAAGTGGGTTAAGTGAGCGTGCCTGGAGTGAGCCCTGCCAAACATGAAACACACGACGATACAACAATGGACTTCATTACGACAATGCCAAAAAATAAGACCACACTATAAAAATTAGGTTTTCGTTAAATAACATGGTCATAACACGACCGTCTACATGAATGGTTATTTATCAACTCAATTAGTTAGGTGATAATATTGAAAATCGTAGAATCATAAAATAAATTATAGGTCCATAAGTGAAGTCGGATGTAAACAACTTCTCTTGATTACGTTCATTTAATCAGTTTAAGGAGATCATCCAGTGAACTTCATAGGAGAAGAACTGCTAAAAAATTGAACAACCAATAAAAATATTCAAAAATAATTAGGACGAAATATGGCGATTATTATTATTATTATTATCACCAATGCCAATATTATTTGAATTTTTTTACTACTTTTATAATATGAAATTCTAGACTCTTACGGACCAATAAATGAAGGAACGACGTGAAGATAGAATTGGTTACGAATACATAAAAATATTTAAATAAGAACCAACAGCGTCTAGATTCGCTGATTTATATAACCTGTTGATGTAACATCAAGCTAGTCTCTCTGGGGAGAGTAAAATTGATTATTATTGAGCAATAATTACCGTTTGATCTGTTCCTGTGGCGTTCGACATAGCACACAAAACCAGAATAGGCTCGACCTTTAAGGAAAAGAAGTTAAAGATGACATAAACTGTGGAGCCTGTTTAGTCGGTTGATGAAATCACATTGTTGTCTTTCTTCCTCTCTTTTAAACCAATATCTGAATTTCAGTCAATACCATATTCACGACATGATGTACAGAGACCAATAAAAAAAAGCGACAACAAGAGATGAACTTATTTTGCAGGTTTCGTTTTTTTTTTCGTCTTAATTGGTCTAGGTCGTAAAATATAATAAATGAATCGATGCAGTACCTAATCCATATTCAGCAAAGTAATTTCCTTATTTGGACTTGTCACACGTTGCGTAAATTACACAAAACTATAAACGAGGTCGTGCATTTGCTGCAATTTTGCATTGGAAATAGCTCGTGTTAAAAAATACATTTAACCAATACTTCTATAAATCACTTAAATTATTACTAGGGGCGAAACCTCACGAAAATAAATATTGTAAGGTTCATTTATGATCCAATCATATTTTAACAGTTCAAGAGTACTATTAAAAATCAATTCTCTCATTTGCTTATTTGTGGAGTGTTTGATCTTTCACGATTAAGCTTTCTCATGAATTATTGCAAAATGAAGGTTTAGATTTTTGTTTTGCCGTATGCCAATTTTGTGGCTTTTAGATTCATTACTATTGCCAATACTTCTACCTCATCTTCATGGCTTTTTTTTACACTTGTATGACACCCATGAGCAAAGAGTCAAAAGTTAAGAAAAATATCCTTCATTTCCCAGAACAAGAGCGTATTATTTTAGGCTGTGAAAAGTAGTATAGTGTGTGAAGAAAAAAAAAATTTTCTTTGCTTTTTTCTTTTTCAACTGTATTTGATTGTAAGAACCAAGAATTTCTAATACTGTTGACAATAGCTTATTATATGTCACCTTAGTGTGGTTAATATATAATAACTTAGGTTTCGTTCATCTCTATTAAATGTAAACAAATTCACGCCAGTCTTCAAATTTTGATAATTCAAACACCATATCATATCATACCCTTTCTTTCTACTTGAGTCAATAACCAACGGTTAATTCATTCATTTTAATCCAAAAGACCACTTACACGTTCATTCGTTAATATCTACAAAACAAAAACTTACCCTAGTCTCTCTTTTTTCATCAAAAATTAATCAAATTTAAATACCCCCTGCTTTACTATCTCAACTACTATCATTTACTAGTCATTCATTTCGGGGAACATTAAGATCATTTAATTATAGAAAAACCAAAGAAAAGGAAATCAGAACAAAAGTCGAAAATCAAAATAAAATGTTGTTAAAGAATTTAATTTTACCTATCTTAGTCGCAGTTGCCTTTGCTGAAGAATACGAACCTGGTCAAGAATATCTTCCAGAAGCACCACCAGCCGAAGGTCCACCTCCAGAAGTTCCTGCCGAGATTCCACCAGTTGAAGAACCACCAGCTGAATTCCCACCAGAAGAACCACCAGCTGAATTCCCACCAGAAGAACCACCATATGAAGAACCTCCAGCTCCAGAAGGACCCCCAGCTGAAGAACCTCCAGTTCCAGAAGGACCCCCAGCTGAAGAACCCCCAGCTCCAGAAGGACCTCCAGCTGAAGAACCTCCAGTTCCAGAAGTTCCAGAAGAAGATTATGATACTACTATTTACAGTACCATCACTATTACTCAAACTTTGTACACCCCAGAAGAATCCCTTAGTTTAGCTTCAGAAGCATCAGTTGCTTCAGAATCATCTGTTTCCGCCTCCTTAGCCTCCGAACGTAGAGCTAGCAGAGCTAGTGCCTCAAGGGCCAGTGTTGCCAGTGAATCCAGAGCCAGCGTTGCCAGTGCATCCAGAGCCAGTGTCGCCAGTGCATCTAGAGCTAGTGTTTCCAGTGCATCTAAAGCAAGTGTTGAATCTTCTCTTGCTGCCGCTAGAGAAACCGCATTGAAACAAGTTCTCGAAGGCGGATACAATTATACCAATGCTACTACTACCAGAACAAGTACCGGTCCAATCACTTCATCTGCTCGTGGGTCTACTACCCTTTCTTCCGTCACCACTTCCGGCGATGCTAGTTCTTACACCAATTCCGTTTCGTCCCATGGTGGTGCCGGAATGGTTGCTGCTTATTCTTTTCCAATGTTGTCTGCCGGTTTCCTTGCCTTTATTGCTGCTTTATTGTAAGTCTAACCTCTAACCATGAGGAGTATGACTTCGCCTAGAAATAAAATCAATAATATTAAAAAAAAGATCTATAAAATTGGAAATATGGAAGATTGTTTGGAATAAAGATACTCATTTTTACTGTGTTATTATTATTCATTCAATATCTTCATCACTCTCCATCGTCTGTTTTTATCTTGTTAAGCTTGTTTGTTTAGCTTGTTTTATATGCTTTGCTATATTTTTTTTATTGCAATTGCACTCTTTTGATCCTTATATCGTTTATCTTTTATCTATGTGATCTTCTTTTCTTGTTGTATGTATTTTACTATATTTTACTATATCTGTTATATCCTATTTATCTCATTTCAACTCTTTGTACATTACTTCAAGTTAAAAAAAGGAAAATCACTACTTAAATCAAGTTAAGTATGTTTATCAAATTTGAATTTCTAGAAGTTGTACAAATTCGCTACGGTTGCCATGCTATACCCTATTACCTCTCATATCCAGCAAATACTTGTCTTTTTCAAGCACATAATATTCCCTGTCAGTAAGACCCTTAGGAATCTTAGGTGGAACATCTGGTTTATTAAAATCATTATAATCGACATCACTAACATCATCCCAATTATGTCTAACTGCCCGTTGAAAAATACTAGGTGAAAAGCTTCCATTACCAAGATATCCGGTTTCACTAGTTCTAAAATCCACTCTCAAATCATCAACCGTGGGACCTCCATTTTGTAATCGTTGCGATTTGTTAAAATGATCCGTTGGTGTTGGTGCATAATATTGAGGATCAATTTCATCGGATTTCATCTTCACGGCCCGTGAGCTCTCTGATGGAACACTTAATGATTTCACCTTTTGATCCAACATATACACTTGAGTTGGCATGATGTCTTTATCTCCATCGTCATCATCGGCACCTATCATATCGGCAGAAAAGGGAATCGCAGTACTGTTTGCAAGATCAATTTTGGAACGACGTGGGGAATAGTAGCTCTCGTCTTTTGATGGTGGAGGAGGAGGCTTTCTTTGTGGTGAACGGGAAGCCGATGAGGATGATCCAGCAGGTCTTGAATTACGAGATCGTGAAGTTGATGTGGTTTGAGTAGATGTAATTAAATGTGGAGGCGGGGCAGGAACTAGCTCTGGTGACGGCGAAGGAGCAGATTTGAAATTAACTTTTGGTATTGGTGGTGAATGATAAAGGTCCTCGTCTGCAATACTATGAATTTCATTCTCGTCCTCATCATGATTTATATGTGTGCCTGATATATCACGTTGTAGTTGGTCCAAATCATTGGACCCATAATCACTCAATGGAGACACACTCCGCCTCATATTCAAGGAACTATAAACTTTGGGATTATCAGTACCGGGAGTCGCCATGGATTCATGCGATCCTTTCCAAAGTATTGAAACCGGCTGTTTGGATTGGAATTTATCAGCGAGTTTGGAAAATTTCAGTGTGTATTTCTTATGACCTTTTGGTTTTTCATCTCCTGCACTGACAAACACTTGGTGGTTCTGTTCCGAAGAGGCACTACTTGTACCACTAAACGTACCGGTTTTCAAAAACTTCTTCAGAAACACTGACGATGTTTTGCTTGAATTTGACACTGCCAGACTCTCAAAAACATCTTCCGTAACACTTTTATAATTATTGATTTCTCTTCGTTCTGGCAGCGGATGTTGTTTTTTAGGTGATGTTGAGAATGGCGCCGTTGGTAAATCCTTATACTTCGACGGGCTCGATGATCTGACACTGCTTCTTAACGGATCATAATCTGCTTCGTTAATAACCACCACATTGTCATGTTGAATCGGTACTTTTGGAGGCAAGACTGGAGCACTGGGGTAAAACGTCATCTCAAGATATATCAACCCTGCCCTTTTCCCACCAAAGTTCAATTCGAACCATTTATCATATATGTATTTCCCATTCTCCCTATTGTCGGGTTCCGTAAATATCACAGACACATCAATCTCCGCACTTCCTATAGGTGTGGGATCAGCTTTGGTCTCATCCAACACGTCAATTTTCAAAATGGGTTTCTTTTCTCTGGATAATTGGAACCTCATCTCACTGGTCCATTCTGGAGTTTGACCAGCTCTGAAATCAGCTTCGGTCTTTTTGGCATCGGTGCCAATTCTGGCGACAACATATGGGGATTGCTTGTCGAGCTTACGTCGATTGGGTAAATGTTTGGCCCGCACTACCATGACGACAAGGGTACCGTCTGCTGATATGGGGTATTCATACTCTTCGTACTCTTCATTGCTGAATTGGACACTTCCTGGGGTTGGCAAATGGGAATTAGAATACATTGGATCAACGAGGAAGTGTGAGTGAGTCGTGGAAGATGGTTGTTGTTGTAGTTGTAATTATTGAAAAATAATAGGTCCGAGTAGATTTATGAATAACAAATACGAATTAGTTTGAAGAAAGTGGCACAGGTTTTGGTGTTCTATAAATGAATGATGAAACAAAGAAAAGAAACAAAAGAATTGATAAAAAGGCAATACGAAGGTGGAGCTGAAAAATTGTAAGAGACGATTGTGTATCTTCCCAATATCACCGATTTGCACATCTGCTAGTGAGTGAGTTTATTTTTAGTGAAATTGGAACAGTGCCGAGTCACGTGCAAATCATTGTTTACGAATGACCCCAATCAGGAAGCACAATCTCATGACCTATTTTTCTTTGCTTGAGGAGCTGATTACAGAGGGAGGATGAAAAAACGAAAACGGGTCAGTTACAGTGACAATAGACCGATGAGGAGTGACATACTGTATTGCAATGCCACTTTATTGTTGATGATGGCGAGGGTGGTGGTACCTGATATACCAAATAGTATACGCCTCTAAATACACTTAAACTCACGTTCACAAACAATGTCAGTAGGAAATAATAAACGCCGTGTTAATGTCATTCAAGTGCAGCACTAATCAACAACTATTTTCAAAGCCTTGTTATAGAGAGATTGGTGTATGCTTGTGATTGTGGTGGTTGTGAATGTAATGGTGATGATTGATGAAAATTGAGAAAGACACGACAAATGCACTTTTCCGTTTGTGTAACCAAACGGGCAGCGAATGCTCTTCGTAGGCACAGAGAAATTTTTCGGTTTACGGCATATAGAGAGATGGAACTTTAGTTGTGATCCCTTCCAAAAACCAATAACTCACACGCAAATAGTTCACAATATGTCATTTAGAGGAAGAGGAGCTGGTGGTAACCAACAAAGAACTATCCTTCCGTTTGGATTAGAATATGCCGATATTTTATCATCTTCACAAGAGACAGAAAAACCACAATTATTATTACCTATCAATGGTGATGCCACGGAAGTGGAAACCACAATAGCGAAACAATCCATCAATTTCACCAAAATCATGTCCGATGGACCATTTTTCACCGGGAATCTAGATTCCATAGCTAATAACTCGGATAACACCAAAAGGCAAATCAATACCACAGCAGCAGATGGAATAGAACGATATTCGGATCGATATAAAAAGGTGCAAAAAATCGGTCGTACCATAGAAGAACACCCTTATCAACCACAATATTTCCCTCAAGAATTGTATTCTGTTATGGGGATAAGTAATAAGGAAAAAAGGAAGATTTTGATGTTGTCGAAATTCCATTCCAATGGTGGGTTAAGGGAATTTTTATCCAATGAACAAGTGGAAAATATGGATGAAGAAGCAAAAGTTAAGGCTATGCAAGAGAAAATGCTCAGTTTGGCAGCAAATGCCACCGAAGGTGATGACCATAAGGATGAACATAGTGGGGAAGAAGAAGAAGACGTTGATGATGAATTTGAAGATGATGACGATGATGATTATAACGCTGAGAAGTATTTCGATGATGGGGACGATGATGGTGGTGATGATGGCGGTGATGACGAAGCTGCATTTTAATAGAAATTTAGCATTATTGGAAATAGTTCAAATAATAAAAGACCTTGTTGTTGTTGTTGTTGTTGTTATCAGTAGTAGTAAACAAAAGTTCATTATTAAAAATTTATTACCTATGTACCGAGTAAGCTCTATAAATCAAAGGTGAAACTAACTAATGCGTTTCTACCAGCAGGTATCTTACCTAACCATCTTCCAAACTTATGTTCTTTACTCAACAATACAAATACTTTTAAAGTTTTAGTTCCAGGAACTTCAACTGCTTCAATTTTAACCACACATCCTTTCAAATGATCAACTTCTCCAATTTGTTTGAAATTACGTAACCCTTCTCCCAACTGCCATATCTTCACACTTCCACCAAACGATCCACTTATGAAAATATCGGTGTAAGGAATAGCATAAATTGCAGTTATCCAATATGGTAGTTGTTGAGGGATTTGTTGTTCAGCGATTTCATTTGAAGTTTCTGAACTGGCTTGCGATGGTTTTGATTTTGGTTGTAATCCATGTGCTAATCTTTCGGTTGATAATGCTTTCTTTTTAGCTAAGGACCATAATGCTACATTACCGTTATCTGAACCCGTTACAAAATGGGATTCATCGAGCATACTGACAACGTCAATCGAACCTTCATTATGGAAAGGTGGTTCATTGTCATCATTATTTTCATTACCTTCTTTCTCTTCTTCTGTAGTTTTCTTTTTCTTTCTCTTCTTTTCAATCGAATCACCTCCTCTGAATGTCAATCTTGATTCTTCGGCAATTTTCCAAAACATGGCGGTTTTATCCCTACTTCCTACAGAAACACACGTTTCCCTAGCTAAGGCAGAAATATCGGCAATATTATCTTGATGTCCATATAAGATTTCCAATTGGGTCATTTGATTGATGGAATAAGTTCTGATTCTTAAATCGGCACATGCAGCAAATAATTGATCACTATTTCTTCTGAATGCAATTGAATTTACCGCTGATCTGGTTTCCAAAACTTTCAAACATTTGAGTTCATCACTTGACCAAATGATCAATCGGGAATCTGCACCTCCAGTAACAACATATTTCCCATCTGGTGAAGCCGCTATACAGTTGATTGGTTGCCAATGATGATTGGCATCTAGATTTTCTGAATTTACTTGAAAATATGATGAACCTCCTTTGATAGTTTTTATCCTCACTGGTTTTTTCTCTTTGCTGATATCCCATTTGATGATTTGGATGTCTTTGGAAACAGTGTACAAATATGGATAATGTATGCTCATGTTAGTCAAGTTTTTGCTGGGGATTCTAGTTGTTATGGTATCCAAGGGATAATCAGGATCCAATTGCGGAGTAATCTTATCACCATAAAATTTATAAACAAATCCTTTGGTTTCAGCAATATCTTTTTGTAATCTTCTTGCTAAAATATCATCATCCAAGTCTTTAGCATCAAATTCTTGATATAATTCTTCTTCATTATTCTTCAAGTTTTCCAAATATTGCTTTGCCAATCTTCTTCTTTTATCATTTGCAGTCTCATCAGCAAATTCTTCATCGGATGATAAGTCTTCATCATTCACTTCGTCTTGAGATCCATTTCTTCTTTCCTCTTCACTATCTGAACCACTGGATATTTCATCATCGCGGACTGAATCTCTGGCGGATGGGGTTAGGGTGGAGGATCTGCTTTTTTTTGATGTGCTTGTTAATCTGTTCGGACGTTTTCTCTTCTTGGAAGGATCGGATAGAAATGGATCGCCTGCCATTGTTATTCTTCTCTGGTGTTGTAATTTATCGAAGTATGTAATTAGTGTGGTGAAAAATTAGATCCTCATACAACATAAATAAAAAAAAAAAAATTTGACTGCGATGCCTCTCTCTCTCACACACCAAAATAAAAATTTCCAACGACATGTCATGCGACACACGACATACGGAATACCAATGTTAACAGTTGATCATTAAATATTTATTTATTAAAACATATTTTACACTATACACAACAATTTCCTCATCGTCTTGATCTTCAGAAGGTCTATCAATCTTCTAACAAGTCGTCAATATCAGCGTCTTCTTGCGCATCATAAGCAGTCTGTTTTCTTTGTCTTTGTTCAGCAACGTATCCTTGTAACACTGCTTCGGTCAATTTGACATTAGTTCTTGTCTTTTTACCCCAACCAAACTCCTGAGCTTCAGTTTCTAATTTCTCAACGGTTTCTTTCTTTTCCTTAGCTTCTCTTGCGGATTTTTCTGCCAATTCCCTCTCATCTTGAGCATATTGTGCTTGGGTTTGTTTCTTGATGGCCCAGGCCGAATAATATTTACGGAAAATCATGTATGTGCAAACAACTAGGACTAATCTGAAGTATTGGAAAAAGGACTCCTTGTCTACGTAATTGAAAATTTCATCAAATGCAGCCATGGTTAATTGTGGTATGTAATTGGGGAGCGATGGGTAGTAATAGTGATGGGGGAAAGAAATGAGGGTTTTTCAAGGAGGCAATTCACAAAAGGTTATATTTTTTATTCTTTTTTTTTATTTTTTTCACTTTCGCACTGGAAATAAAATTCGCCCGCCGCGGAAATATATTTATCACGGGGACAACCACCCGGTCGCCGCCCGAGAGTCGGCACTAAATGAAGATATACACACACTTTCTACAACTCTTCATCCATATCTTCATCTTCATCTTCTGCAAATGGATCCAATTCAGGAAAATCACCAACTTCGACTTGTTTAGGTTTAACAAAACTACCATGATTTGATCTACATTCAAACACCCTAACTCCATCAATAGTACCATTATTCTTACCTACTGGTTCATCAAATTCAATACCTACCCAAACATTCTTTCCTTGATCTAGATTAACAATTTTCCCAATATATTTAATCATTCCTCTTCTTTCTCCTTCAATATTGATGATTCTGCATCGGTTACCAATATTCATGGTTTTCAATTTTTCAACATTTTCTTGATCCAATTTATCTTGCATAGAAGTATATTCGGGATTAAATCGACCAAGTTTATTAGTCTGTTTCCATTGTAGAACTGTATCATTTCTCTTGGCATATTCTACTTCCAGAAGTTCAAATCCACCAACATTCCCATTCCCATTTCCATTATCAATATCAGCATCGATGTTGGATTCTTTCGTCATTTCGTCTAGATTATTGACAGCACTATTCGGATCGGAATCCAAGACGTGAATTCTACTATATGATTTCAAATCCAATAATGATAATAAGATTTTCGAATCATTTTCGGGATTGTATTGGTCTGAAGTTGATATGGTGGAGTATTCATTGGAATGTTGATTAGGATAGTATTGCAATATTTGATTTTCTGGTTGTATTCCCGTGATCAATTCGAGTTTTTGTTTCAAGTAGTGTAAATCCCATTGGGGTGAGATCCTTCTTTCTGAAGAAGTTAAGTTGGATGTAACAAAGATGTTTAAATCACTCATAATGAACCTGTTGATGATGTTGGCGAGATGATGACGATGACGATGACGATGATGTTGTCGTTTACGTTGATGTGAGGTTCAGTTTGACGCGATATTGAATTTATAAGGATGTGAAATTTTTTAATTTTTTAATTTTTTTTTTTTCATTTTTATTCTTTTTGGTATGAATAAGAATTAATAATACAAAATTTATACAAATTACAAAACTAACATAAACTTAATGCAAATGATTAAAATAAAATAAAATAAAGTAAAGCAAGATTAAAAAAAAAAAATCACTGAATTAATGGATTAATTAATAATTAAAGGGTAAAAAAACTAACGTCCTATGATTTTTCTTACTCTTGTTCTTGATCTTGCTCTTGTTCCCCTTCTTCTTGTTCCTCTTTCAATTGGTCTTGTACTTGATCTGCTACTCCAATTAACCGTTCTTGGATATTGGTTCTGAACTTCAATATAAATGCCGTAATTCTCGACAATTCTTCTTCCATTTTTTGTCGTTTGGCAATTAAATCTTCAGTTAAGACAGTTTTTTCAATATTCACATCTCGTAATCTTCTTTCTAATTGTAAAATATCCGACTGAATGGTTGCCTTTGTATCTCGCGTTTGATGTTCCAATTCTTCAATTTGACTGGAATATTCTGCTTGGGTTTGGAAAATGTATTGTTTCAAGTCGTCAGATTTCCTCTTGGTCAAATTATCTTGCATTTGTAACTCTTCAATTAAAGTCTGTTGGTCCCGAATTTTATCTTGTTCAACATCACATTGTTCACTTATTTTCACTGCTGAACCTCTAGTGTTCAATATCTGACCATCGGTTTCATTACGAAATTTCAACAAATTCTGTCGTTCATCTTTCAAATTGGTATTCTGGAATATTTCTTCACGTGTGTATTGTTGATTAGGGTTCTTGATTTCTTCTCTTAGTACTAATTGGAAATGATAATCTGCCAACGACGCGTTATAACTTTCATCACCAATCTGTGATACATAATTGTTGATTCTTCTCGCTAGGTCATTATACAGCTCTGTCAAAATTTCAATACCTTCATAGTTTCTCTCCAATTCAAACGCTCTATCCAGAAGCTTATCTTTCGATTCTTCAACTTTCAATGCGAGGGAATCGATGGATTTGGATAATTTATCTCTCTCAAGATACATTTGATTGACTTTGTCAATGGATATCCCACGTATGGCCAAATCTTTCTCTATTGATTTTTTCTGCTCTTGTAATTCTTCCACTTGTTGTTCCATGGAGATTACTTCATTCAGTAGTTGTTCCAATTTTTGATTCCAATCAGGTATTCTCTTCTGTACATCGTCATTATACGCTTTCAACTTGATATAATCATCTTCCAACGCCACTGTCTTTCTATCAGCATCATCACGTATTTTCAACTGATCTCTCACTTCTTCATATTTCCCCTTTAATTCATCCCTTTGTTGTTCAACACTTTTCAATTGTTCCTTCAATTTTTCATTAACGTCATCATATTTGACTTTCAATTCATTATAATATTGTTCCGTATTTTCAACTTCATCGTTGAGAAATGAAAAATACGATTTCCAAGTATATTCAATAAATATTCTATCGAAATCATCATCAGCAAGAAAATCTTCTTCGGTTAATGTCATCATTGATAAGTTCAATTCCACTAACCAGAACAATATCCCCAAAAACGTGGGCCAATTACTTCCCCCCACAGCACTAAAATGTGATCTTGGAATCGAGCTCATATATGGATAATTCAATATTTTTAATAATCCAGTTATTTCTTGTTCCAAAGGTTTGATGAAAACATGAGCTGGATCGATTTGATTATATAAAAATTGGAAAATTGCCGTGAACATTTTTTGAGTTGGCAGTTTTAGAATATTTTCCGTTAGGGCGATATTTGTTTTTAATTCAAATTTATATTCCACAAGATAATGAATGATTTCTTTCAGGATTAGTTCTTGATATTTCTTATCTCTTAATGGTCTTGGATCCGAGGATTTTTGCGGAATTGGTTGCACTGCGGTGGGTAATGCGAAATGAGGAGTCGGTTGTTGTGATGAAGATGTTTGATGTTGTAGTTGACTATTGGATGGGGTTGGTTGTGATGCAGATGTAGGACGATATGCGGAATTCAATAGTTGTGATGAGTGTAAACCTATGCTTTGTCTTCGCTTGGCTGTAGATGCAGGAGTTGATAATAAGGTTGACCTCCTCTTTGCATTTTGTTCTTGTTGCTGTTGTGAATTCTGCTGGGAACTTGAAAGTTGAACATGTTGGACGTGTTGTTGTTGTTGTTGGTGATGTTGCTGCACTTGTTGTGATGTAGATGGGGTAAGATTGTCAAAGGATGCATGCAATAGCGATTGTCTATAAGGGTTACTGATTATTGAGGACGAACGTGTTGCTGAACCAATAGATAGTCTACTAATTGCGTTTTTGGAATTGACAACTGCCGGTGTTCGTCTCAAGTTGTATTTGTTTGGTGTCTGATTCATGTCGTATGTCTAATTCTTCAACTTGATATTCTCAAAAAACACATAAACATAAACATACGTTCACTCACACACACACACGCACAATTTTTTTTTGCTTCCTCTTGTAATATATGTATATAACTATTATGCCTCACAATTTAGTGGGAGTAGGAAATGAATGGGAATAGATTTGCAGTGAAAAATGACTATTGGTTGGTGTCTTTATAAGAAGAAAGTCGTGAACCTTGTCCTCGTTTTTTTTTTTTTTACTGTTTTTTTTTTTTTTCCTGGCTGCCTTTGTTTACATTTTCTCAAAATCAAAGAAAAACTACAATCCTCAAAATGTCGCAACCAGAGCTACCAATTTAAAAAAAATTAATGTCGCAATGGGTATGACGACATTTTTCAGGTTTTTGTATTTTATTTTTTTTTTTTTTTTTCTTGGGCGGAAAATAAGGGGGTTATTAGTGGCTTGCGGCATTTAACAAAAATAGAAGGAGTTTCTAATTAAAACTATAATTGAGTTTAGATTTTTAGATAAACAAAAAAAAATGGAGAATGATAGGGGATTGTAACCAGCGGTGCTCCTCAATTTCAATTGTAATGATCAATTCTAACGACTAAAATTGTGGAGGGGGGGGCTATGGTTGTATTTCCAATAATCAAGAAGAATACGAGGTCATTAATTTCGAGATGAGCAATCGATCTAAAAATATAACCCATTTGGTCTAGATTACTTTGTAGAATCTAGAGTTATTGTTTGAAAGAATTTGATGAGTAATGCAAGTATACTTTTTCTGGGGGATGGAGTCATGCATGAATTAAAGAAGAATGTGAATTCATTTGCAAATTCCTGAGATTGTGTGAGTGGCTGGTCATTGTGTACATGAGAATATATCTGACGAATGAATGCTTCTGAAAATGACCAATTGGTTTGCTGTTAAGATAGCAAAGATATATATAGGATATTGGATATTGGATATATACGTAATGGATAGGTTTAAGTAGTGGTAGTAGTGGTGATAGTAGTATAAGTATGTATTAGATAGATAAATACATGTTGCAATTGTATAAGTTGCACGACTTCATTCATTTGTTCAGTCGGGTTTTTTTTTTTTTGGCGTTGTTTACAAAATTAAAATTCTTACAACCAACAGAAGTAAAATTATCAAAGGGCAAAAAAAAAAAAATCCCACAGACAAAAAAAAAACACTCACACCTTTCAAAACTTTGACTTTTGTTCAACTATCAAATCAGTATACTTTTCAATAATTAACCACCACATTATCTCCCATCACATTACATCACATCACATCACATCCCACTACATCTCCGACCACTACGCATCACCTATCCTACCTATCTCATTATCCAAACTATCATCCACACCTACCATTATGAGTACAAGCAAACCTTCTACCCCCGTGACCTCCCCAAAATTACCGCATCAACCATTAATCACTTCTATCATTCAATCGCAACCACAACAGCAACCACAGCCACAGCTACAACTACAACTACAACCACAACCACAACCTCCCACCACTCCTCCGCCACCATCATCGAGAGCGAAAAGAAGAACCCATGGAGCATTTGAATCCCCAGAACGACTCAAAGAAATCAGCTCCTCTATGACGGCCGACGCCCACACCCACACCCACAATGACCTATCAGTTCCATCACTACCGTTTACTCCTTCAACGAAGCGCAGAAGCTATGGACTTTTTGACTCACCTATTGGCAAATCCCCTTATGGAGTAGCATTAAAGACACCAAGGAATGAAGATTATTCTCCTGAACAACAACATCAAGGACAAGATGGAGATGGAGATGATGATATTGAAGATGATCATGAAAAACGATTATTAAAACTTCAAAAAACTCCACAATTCACGTCAGCAAAGAGATTATATGATACGTTAAATTCAGCCATGTCAAGATCTCCTAATATGTTTGTTAATTCAAAGGCGTCAATATCGTATCGTGAACAACTTCAGAATACTTCTCCCACCAAGGCATCATTTGCAAAATTCCCTACTACACCATCTCCTCCAAATAGTAAACATTCACATCATGGTTTAACTCATAGACATGGTCATGGTCATAGTCATGGTCATAGTCATAGTCATAGTCATAGTCATAGTTATAGTTATAGTGGGAGTGGGAGTGGGAATCAAATACCTCCACTACTGTTTACACCATCTACGAAGAGAAGAAGTTATGGACTTTTTGAATCACCAGTGAGTAAATCTCCTTCTAGTGTTCCTTTGGATACACCAATGAATGATGAAGTTGATGCTAAGGAAGCAATTAAGAAAATGCTTGAAAAGAGAAATGGTGGACCAACAGTGCCAGGGTCAATGACAGGTGCAGGAGCAGGAGGTGCTATTTCAAAGTCAAAAATTGCTGCAATTAATTTAACTCTTGATAAAGATGAGATTATGAAAGAGAATGATTCATCAAATAATTCAACTCCAACGCCAATTCTACCTTCTTTAAAATTACCTTCGTTAGATTCACGATTTACCGAAAGAGAAGCGGCATTTTCTTTGGTGAAATTACAATCGGTGACTGGTCATGAAGACGATACTGAAACTGAAGATGAAGATGATATGTCATGAAGATGATATGTCATGATTGATCCATTCCTGATGTTAACAACAAAAAACGATACAAAAAGATTTTTTTTAAACATTCAATCATTATTAATAACTATTAATTTATTTAAGTTTAAGTAAATTATATTCTGTAACATTATTAAAAGAAACAATAATAAACAACTATTACTACTATTACTACTGC